>CAHIKZ030003443.1:2927500-2977500 GCA_903632075.3 Acanthosepion pharaonis
ACCCAACTAAAAATAATATCGGTAAAATCAGCAAAACATCCATGAAAGAGCGTGCAAATACACGAAAGATGTTCTAGGAATTAACCAGTGGCATAAAACAGCAGAAGTCATAGAATGGTTTACTAATATAGTTATTTTCTAAGCGTAGCTTAGATGTAGCACAAGACCGAATGTATGGGACATCTAGTGAGGATCGAACTCACTTTGCAGTCGTAACTGATCTAGCGAGACAAGCTTGCTAACCATTACACCACGCCGATAAAATATAACGCAGAAAGGTAGAAAGAATTTAAATTAATCCAATTCGATATTTGTGACTTTTATCCGTCCTGCTAATGTCTCGTATAAATTTAGCAAAAAATATCTATCCTATTAGCGATCGCGATGTAAATATCATAAAACAGGCAAAAAAACCTATACTATTCCATAATGGTTATCTCTGGACCAAAAGATATATTGCTATGGTAGAGAAGCATATGATTCAGCAGAGGCATGTAAAATTGTTGGAGCGACTAAGATTTATTTTCGGCATTAAGGACACCGGACGCTATAGAGATGATGGTGGGATTCTCTTCCGTAAAACAAGTTCAAAGAAAATAGACTGATTGAGAAAGGAACTGATAAAATTTTTCAAAGATCACGAGCTAAATATTACCACTGCCACCAATGCTAAAGTGATCAACTTTCTCGATGTGACCTTGAACTTACATACTGCTTATTACAGACTATATACCAAATATCTATATAACCCTAGATATGCCAGAAAAGAATCAAACGACCACCATGAAATTCTAGATAATTTAAAATACATAAATCAGTTCAAATTAGATTATCTAGTAACTCCAACAATAAGAAAATATTTGATAATAATGAAATTAAATATATAAAAACTTTAGAACTAAGCAACGATAAAGTAAATTTAGAGTCACTGCATGAATGACAATATTGTATTGCATACCGGGCTAGCAAACATTCGCGTAACAATGTCAAATTTTATTTTTGGTTCCACTGAAAATACTTGTAAATTTCGTTTCTACCATCATCGAATGACTTTAGTTATTTTAAAACACTTAAATAACCTTTAACTTATTAAACAACAGAAACGAATTGATGGTTACATGTAGGCATAAAAATAAATATCTACTCAAAATCATTGATCCAGATTAATTTTTAATGTAAATTATGGTTTGTATTTGTTGAAAAGAACCAGTAATCTCCCTTCATGCTTAATATAAAAAATTAATATTCAGAACTCTAAAATAATTTTTTTACATGGTGAGGGATATATATATATATATATATATATATATATATATATATATATATATGTGTGTGTGTGTGTGTGAGAGTGAGTGTGTGTGTGCGTGTGTGTGTGTACAAACAATACACTTTACAATGCATTTTACTATATATATATATATATATATATAGTAATTCGTGACACCTAAAGTTTAAAATGATTCGTGATACCTTGAGTTTAAAATGATTTTTTAAAAATGAAAAAGCTTTCTTGAATCATTCCTTTTAGTTTAATTGAAAGTTAAAGGATTAAATTTACTATTTCCATTAAGCAAAATACTCTGGTGTATTTCGAACAGAAATTATATTGATTGGAATCGATTCCTTTTTTTTTATTTTTTTTTTTTTGCTAAAATAACTGTTTAACACCCTTTTTTAGTCGTCTTCCATCGCAATGTAATTATTAAAAACTTTTCCGAAAATAAAATATACTTTTCTGAAACTTTAGTTGAGGAATATTAGCTGAATTGAAGCAAATATTATTTACTTTAAGTTTAAAATAACGCAGAGATGATTTTTTTAAGCAAATAGTAGCAGTGTTTTAACTGATATTAGTCATGTTTACTTGTTTGACGAAGCGATCACAGATTGGTTGTTGTTCCACAGAGTCTTTATCTGTAAAATATAATTTAAGAAAATCATGTGAGCGCCTTTTTTATATATCTTTTAAATACTCAGTAATTCTTAAAATTTTGGAAAATATTCTCGGTAATCTAATTTTGACTTTAAATTTACTAGAGTCTCTCTTTAAATCCGGAGCACCATAAATTGCAGTAACGTTAGCTTAACACGTGAAAAGCACGTGAAATCTGATTAACCAATGAAAATCAAACAACACAAAAATAAAAATACCAGAATTTCTTTCTTTTTTTTCTCCATATCTCATTCTCTGATGAAGCTTTAATGAAAGCGAAACATGTTAGATTGATAAACGTTCCCTATTTGTTCTGTATCCTATCGTCCCAATTCATATTTAACTGTGTACTTTCGTTTTTAATACAATGTTCGTCAAAGAAAAATTTCTGCACATGCATACACATACATACAAACACATACACAAATGCAAATACACACATGAAATAAAATAAATATTTACTTATCCACTTCATTAATTCATTTATTTTTTTTATTAATTATATTTTGTTACTATTATTGCTTCTCTTTTCTATCTCATTATATATATATATATATATATATATATATATATATATAATATATATATATATATATATATATATATATATATATATATATATATATATATATATATATATATATATATAATAGGATAAGCAACAAATAGGGAAACGTTTATGAATTTAACATGTTTCTCTTTTATTTAAGCTTTATCAAAAAATGAAACATGGCGGATAAATGTAAATTCTGCTATTTTTTTATTTTTGTGTTGTTTGTCATTGGTTAAGCAGACTTCACGTGAATTTGTCTTGTCAAGCAGCGTTCGTGTATATAATTCTTTGTATGTTGGTGTATTATAATTCTATTTTCGCTATGCTGTGTGTGTGCGTTTGAGAGTCTAGTGGCCATTTTTATTTGTGCCTAGTGATGTCCGTTTGATCATTAGACGTTTTGCATGAAGATGACAGAATTTAGTTTATAAAGGTTGTGGTTGTAAGTAGACAGATCTTTGATTCTTTAAGTCAGAATTTTGTCAAAGTCGGTGATATAACAAACTGTGTTTGACGTGTGTTTACTTATGGTAAACTATTTATCAGGTTCGTTTCTAAGCTTTTTCTACTTTAACAATATAATATCATTGATAATTAAGGGATATCAGGCTGTTAATTCCTTCTTACTTCGTTGCTTTCATATTTCCTTTTTTTTTAGGATCGTTTTTTTATAAGCAACAAGTGGGTTAAGTCTATTGCCAATTAAAACCAAAACTAGATTATTAATTAAAAAAATGGAGTCAATGCAACTGCAAAATTAACTTTCTTTGTGTTAAGGGTAAACCACTTAAAAAAAAATCATTGTAGGCACATAGATTAACGCTGTAAATTCAATGTATAATTCTGTAAGTGGTCAGAGACGTAATTATCGCTCGCCTTTCAAGCTCAATACACACACACTCATATATATATATATATATATATATATATATATATATATATATATATATATATATATATATAAAGTGAACATTGAAGTCAACACTTAGAGGCGACAGTCTGTTTCATGCTAGGCGCAATCGTCAGGCCTAACGATTGCGTCTAGCATGAAAACAGACTGTCGCCTGTAAATTTTGACTTCAATGCTCACTTTTATATTTACACACGCTCTATCTCTGATATTGAGCACTTTATCCCATAAATATAGCACACCTTAAGACTATATTTTTTCATATAGATAGATAGATAATTTTTTTCTGATTATACGTTATTTTTATAGATATAATTTATTTAAGGAAGTTCTCTGTTTCTTAATTAAACAGTATTAATTATATTTACCGGATTGTTTAAGCGATTGCGCTCTTTGTAACCCTTATGGGAACCGTCATTTGACCTGACGTGCTGTTAACCATTCAGCCACAGAGAAGCGTCTTATTAGCTAAATCCGAAGGTGTGTGTTTATAAACAGTACTTCGGCCTAACCAGACAAATTAAGGTGGATTTGAGATAATCATAATTAAGTAATTTATCGAGTCTAGAAGAAACCTCAAATGAATGCAGAAAGTTTCGTCCTATATTTGGGACTCATCATCAGCGTGCATCCACTAACGAGAATTGAAACTCGGGCCGTTACAATACGAGACAAACGTCATACCAACTGTACCAACGTTGACGAAGAGGTGACTAATTAGACTCCATATAGTACCGCATATTCCGCGTTTCCCTTACCCATAGGACTGTGCACACAAGAGCCACGACTACAAGCCGCTCCATCCACAGCATTAGAAGCCTATTGAAGTAACAAATATATATATGATATACAAATGATAGGGATAGTACTCCGTTCTTGTTAACTCGGTTCGTCGATGTTGTTCGAGAACCGAAATTTTGTTCGATAACCGAGGTATTTTCATCTCGAATTTCTTGTTCGAAAACCGATTTGTTCGACATGTGAGACGTTCAAGAACCGAGGTTGCACTGTAGATATAAAATAGTTGTTATAAAAAAAAAAACGTTTACGACTGAGTAGTGGGTTCGATCCTCACTGGGTGCGCCATACTTTCGGCCTTGTGCCACATGTAAGCTACGTCTAGTAAATCACTATAAAAAATGTTTAGTCGAGCAAAAAATAATTTCTTCCTTGCTCACATTATTTTATAAAGAACTCAAAAAACGACCATTTACCAAATATTACATTATATCAGTTTCAATAAAATATTTATTAAAGAATCAATATTTAATAAATATTTGATAAAATATACTTGGAATATTAAAGTGACGAGATACATCAATTCACCACAAGCAAGACGAGAATGTCACTAAGACACAAGGGCCTAGTAGAAGTGAAAGAGAATGCGAAAACTTTAGAATGAACTGGTAACCCAACCGTAAATAGTAAACAAGTGATAAGCCGCTACTCCTATTTAAAAGACTGAGTAAGAGTGTGAACTGGTTTACAATGCTTAACCTAAGCTGGTAAAAGACCTAAGTAACTGCGTAGCTAGCGAAATGCGAACTTACTAGTTGGCGAGGCAGGTTTAACGACCATCGCTTTTCCTGGGGCATAATCTCAATGCAGTATCTGTTAAGTTTATCTTCGTCTGGTGCCAAAAAGTGAAACGCCCACTGAGAGTTAAGCGTCTTCAGCTAGCGCCCAATTTGATATTGGGTATGTACGTGACATCGGGTATGTAACGCACATGACACTGGCTATCTACATGACATCGGGTATGTAATGTGTGTGACACCGGGTATGTACGTGACACCGAGTATGTAACGTACATGACACTGGGTATGTACGTGACATCGGGTATGTAATGTATGTGACACCAGGTATGTACGTGACACCGGGTATGTAACATACATGACACTGGGTATGTATGTGACATCTGGTATGTAACGTATGTGACACCGGGTATGTACGCGATATCGGGTATATAATGTATATGACACTGGGTATGTACGTGAAATCAGGTATGTAAAGTACGTGACACTGGGTATGTACGCGATATCGGGTATGTAAATTTTGTGATGTCAACGAACACTCTTTGCCACTTTTGTGATGCCAACGAATACTCGTTGTCACTTTCGTAATGCACGTTGTAGTAGAGACTTTGTAATCGCAGATACACCTAGAGAACGCCGTCGAACAATACTGGTGTCAGACGCCTTCGAATATCACTCGCACTAATAGTACTTGCTCGAAAGTAGCCACCGTATAGTGATCTGAATAGAGAAATAGAATAGTGAATAGGGCAGAGAATAGCGGCCCGTGTAATAATAGAGGATAGAGTAGAAATAGTGATCATTATAGCAATAGAGAATAGAATAGAAATAGCAATCAATTAGACGTAACGCGTCTTCCTACTTATGCGTTCCCTCTATGGTCACATGGTCTACTTAATTCGATAATGGGATCGCCTGTGTTTGCTCACTGGCGATCTATGTTCAAACTTAAGTGTCGGCAGCGAGACTTTATTACTATATAACAATAAAGTACGCGATATCGGGTATGTAAAGTACGTGACACTGGGCATTTACGCGATATCGGGTATGTAAAGTACGTGACACTGGGTATGTACGCGATATCGGGTATGTAAAGTACGTGACACTGGGTATGTACGCAATATCGGGTATGTAAAGTACGTGACACTGTATATGTACGCGATATCGGGTATGTAAAGTACGTGACACTGGGCATGTACGTGACAAGTGGTATGTAATGTATGTGACATCAGATGTGTACGCGATATCAGGTATGCAATGTACGTGACACTGAGTATCTACGTGACACCGGGAATGTGCGTAACATTGGATATATAATGTAAGAATAGCATATGAAGAGAATGAGGAGGATTCATCCTTGTGTACGTGACATGGCGGATCATAGTTGTAAAGGTCATGGCTGGTGGGACAATGGAATGTAGCTTGGCAGAACACATACCGTGAAAATAGCGATAGAGCAAAGAGTGACTCGCGACGTTTTCTCTGTGGGCAAGAAATTGTAGAGTGGAAAATAATTAATCACTCAAAAGGCCGCGTAGACATTTTTGAACAGACAGGCAAATTAGGAGTGGGCAGCTCTCACCCAGATATGGCAGCAATATTCCATTTTTGATCTCATCTGGCTTTTGTGAAGATAGACTATAGCAGGGGGAGTCAGAACTGACCATTTTCCCAGCATCTTTTTCAATGGATCGGATATATATTTGAATAACTAAGCCTACTGAATGTCAAGGTAAACTATGGAAGATGCTAAGTGATGTAATTTAATGTTTAGTAAAAGAAAGTGAGTAAATGTTGTTATTGCTGAATTTTTTCAATGCAATTGTTATTCATTCTAGTTTAGTTTGAGAAATTTAATTTACGCATTTATTTCTTGTAAATAATACGTTTTGAATTTAACTGCTTCCTTTCTTTCTTTTTTGACAAAGAAAAGTATTCTTTTGTCTTTATTCATATTTTTCACAGATATATTTTATTATATCTGAATTTTTCACACACACACACACACACAGACACAAACACACACACACACACACACACACACATATATATATATATATATATATATATATATATATATATATATATATATATTAGCTTAAAGGCCGCCCTATTTAATCTAGCTCCTGCGGAGAACACTTGACTGGGCCTTCATCATAATAGCTAGGGAGGAGTAGATGCGCTAGGCAACAATAAACTACAGAAGAATTCAAAATTGATCGCTGCATTTAAGTATTGCATTAATATTTAAGCTTACCTTTTATAAGTTCAATGATAATTCTTCTCCCGCCAGTTAATTTAAAGACAATTTGATGTACGTAGGTCCTTACTTTCCGTACAAACAATTATTTTTATTTCATGGGTGACTTTCGCTGGATTTCACAAATAAATGCGATTCTTTCAAAATTTATTCCCAAGTTATAAAAATTGTTATCGTACAAAAACAAAAAATTCGCCGAAAAAAAAAAAAAAATCACGTCAAAAATTCCCCGAAAACAATCGCAATAATGAAAACTTGGGAATTCAAAATTTCAGGATTACGAAAGAAAGAAAAAAAAGATGACATTTAAAAGCGAAAATATTGTTCGGGGCAATTTTACTCCCGGTTCAACTGATACGGTTCAGTGTCACCCACGTTTGATCACATGTGTGATGTGAAAAGAGCATCACGTTGTGCACGTGCAATGAAAACATCAACAACAATAGTAATAATGTAAGAACATAGACTTGGAAAACATGGGGTTGTCTCCTCCCAATGAAATACAGTTAACGTCATTTAACCTCATAAAATAGGTTCACTGTTTTCCTTTGACACTAGAAACTTGTTTTTGTCCCTCCATTTGCCCTCATTCTCGGCCTGACGTTGTCTCTGCTCACGGATCTTCTGCTTTTAGGTATCATCTTCAAAGACAGAGATGATCATAGTCATCTACACTTTCTTCTCTTTAGTTTCTCTAAGTTTTGGGGCTTTACCACCAATATTTACCTTTTGCATCTAGAGCAATATATATATATATATATATATATATATATATATATTGCAAATTAATTGATTTAAAAATTTTTTTTCGCTACACACTTCTAACCATGTTTCAAAAATGGAAGCTGGAAGCTCCGAATTTAATTTTGTAATTAAATTAAAGACATTAGTTCCATTTCATCCTCAAGTGAATTTTGGAGTAACTTTTAAAATTACTGGGTTTTAAAGACACAGCAAAAATCATAATTCACGTTTCCAAGGATGCAGAGAAATCCATTTCAACCAGACAAGGGGTGTCTGCGTGTTCATTATGGCTTTATTTTGATGTATCAGTTATTAGTTACGTTTTGGTAGGGGGTAGGGATGTATTTTTCAATGAAATCTGACATCCGTTAAATGCATGTCGTCTGGATTTTTTTTAAAATTAAATTCGGAGCTTTCAACTTCCATTTTTGAAACATGGTTAGAACTGTGTAGCGAAAAAAAACATATTTTAAATCAATTAATTTATAATATTAATGCTCTCTCTAAATTTACATTGAGGACTATTTTGTAAAAATAAAAATATCTATAAGAACACCGGATTATATACCTTACTGTTCTTTTCTTTTATATATATATATATATATAGATATATATATATATATATATATATATATATATATATATATATATATATAATTATTATTATTATTATTAAATATAACACGTAATGAAGGTCTACTATGTTTTGATCATGAGCCGTTCTAATGTTCGAATGTTTGCTTTAATGTCTTAGAACGCATATTTTCCAAGTAGGATTTCTCGAATATTCAGGCCGGTAGATGAAAATAAATAAAAATACTGTTTAATAAATAAACAGAGAAGCTACTCAAATACGGATATCAACTAAAAATAACGTTTAAGTAACAAAAGTATACATATATATATATATATATATATATATATATATATATATATATATATATATTTCATTTGAATATGTCTAACATTTCTAAGCATTTACACCAACATACCTGTCCACATTTGCATTTCAGGAAAATCCTCGTTGAAAATACCTCTATACTTTTTCACGGAAAGAATAAACATAAACTAAATATTCTTGAAGCTATCTATATTAAAAATTTGAAACCAAACCTTAATAAAAGGAATTATGAATACCCCTGAAATATTTTAAAATGTGTATAATAGATAGGTTGAAATGCCAAGGCTTACAATAATAGTTTTTCTTTATAATACTCATACCGTAAAAAAATCTCTCCAAAACATACCTTAGTTACCTCCCTTTAAACGGTTTCGGCAGTCACGCACGGACGCAACTTTCCTCACTCTCTTTGTAAGAAATTTAACGCATTTAGCGGTCATTCACTGGCATAGCTTTCCTCATTCCATTTGTAAGATATTTAACTTTCAGATAACACAACAATTTGTCTCCGACAATAATGGATACAATACTATTTATTTTATTATAAACAATACCCTGATGATGTCGGATATGTCGAACGTACTTGGTAATAAAACAAATATGTACAGGGACGGCGATTTTCTCTCGCCTTTCAGTAATGACATCAAAAAACTTATCCGAGAGTATGAAAGAATCTTAACGAAAATGAGTTGACAGAATATGTCTAAAATGTACAACGAAACATGTCTTGATGAAAACATGCTGCCGAAATATATGCATATATATATATGTGTGTGTGTTTGTGTGTGTGTTTGTATCTGTGTTTGTGTGTGTGATATAAGTAACGTCATGTGCCAGCTAACATCTGTGCCGAGGTCTATACGAACATATGCATGCACTCGTCAATAGTTCTGGTCCTGCGATTGCGGAACACAAAAAAAAGTCGATTTTGGAAAAGGAAAAGGAAGTGCGGAAAGAGTGAGGAGGAGAATAGAAGTCGAAGCAAAGGAAGGAGAAGAGGCAGAAAAATGAGAATTAAAGCGGGGAAGGGGAAGAGAAAAAAGAGAGAAAGGTAAACGAAAGAAAATAGAAGAAAAAAATAAAAATATGAAAACAAAACGGTAAAGAGGTGAACGCGAAAGAAAAGAAAAATCAAAGTTGAAAAGTGAATTTAAAAACGAACAAAAAGAAGAAGAAGAACAGAAAAAATTGAAGGAAGGTAGTAACGAACGAACGAGGGAAGGAAGGAAAGAATGAAAGGTGAAGAAATGGATGACTGAAAAAGGAAGGAAGGAAGGAAGGAAGGAAGGAAGGAGAAATGAAATAGAGGACGAAATAATGAATGAATTAATGATGGGAGGAAGGAACGGATGAACGAACGCGAGAAGGTGAGGAAATGGATGCATGAAGAAAAGAAGGAGGTGGGGATGAAGAAGAAATGAATGAATGAATGAATGAAAGATGAAAGAAATAATGAATGAAAGGACGATATAACGAATGAATTAATGATGGAAAGAAGGAAGAAAGGAATGAGGGAAGGATGCGCGGAAGTAATGAATGAAATAACGAAATAACAAATGAAAGAAGGAAGAAATGAATGAAGTAAGGATGGTGGCAGTAATGAATGAAAGGACAAAATAAGGAATGAACAAAATGAATGAAGGAAGAAAGGAAGGAAGGATGGATGGTAGTAATGAATGAAAGGACGAAATAACGAATGAATGAACGAAGAAATGAATGAAGGATGGAAGAATTAATGAATGAAAGGACAAAATAACGAATGAAGGAAGGAAGGATGAATGGATGGATGGTAGTAATGAATGAAAGGACGATATAACGAATGAATGAAGGAAGGAAAGAAGGAAGGAAGGAAGGAAGGAAGGATGGAAGAAGTAATGAATGAAAGGACAAAATAACGAAGGAAGGAAGGAAGGAAGGAAGGAAGGAATGGATGGATGGTAGTAATGAATGAAAGGACAAAATAACGAATGAATGAATGAAAGAAGGAAGGAAGGAAGGGAGGGAGGAAGGAAGGATGAATGGATGGATGGTAGTAATGAATGAAAGGACGATATAACGAATGAATGAAGGAAGGAAAGAAGAAATGAAGGAAGGAAGGACGGAAGAAGTAATGAATGAAAGGATAAAATAACGAAGGAAGGAAGGAAGGAAGGAAGGAAGGAAGGAAGGAAGGAAGGGAGGGAGGATAGATGGATGGATGGTAGTAATGAATGAAAGGACGAAATAACGAATGAAGGAAGGAAGGAAGGAAGGAAGGAAGGATGGATGGATGGATGGATGGATGGTAGTAATGAATGAAAGGACGAAATAACGAATGAAGGAAGCAAGGAAGAAAGAAATGAAGGAAGAGAGGATGGTAGAAGTAATGAATGAAAGCAAGGTAGGGGACGACGACAAACAAATGAAGATGGTAGAGGAGGATAATTTTATGAATGTGGAAGGACTAGATAGGGACAGGTGCGCTTTTGAATTTAAAAGAACGTCCTATTATAGAACATATACAGGTGAAGGGACCCCACGAAAGGGATACTGAAAGGCGGGGGAGGAAAGGGGTAGTTTCCATTGAGCAGGTGGGTAGACAGGGAAAGAGAGAGAATGGTTTGAAGGTCGAACAAAGACTGAAAAAATAATTGAGTGATCTAAGGGACATTTTCGAGAATATAAAAAAAAAGGCATGTACAAATATAGCGAGAGTTGGGGTGATAAATGGTCATGAACAGAGATAAATAGAATAGCTTGCCTCGTGGCTGAAATGGTTGCGTATTATTCGGTGTTCGAACCTTTAAAAAAGACAAAGGCAGGTCAACCCCGTTTGAAAGATTAGAACACTTCATTTCTTCCACTCTTTATTTACTGTATTAACTTAAACTAAGTTCACAAACTCACATAAACATTAGTTTATTTACCATAGTTTTCTATTATTTAAGCATTTCGCCCCAAGTAAGACAATAAAGCCTCTAAGATGGAAGGGGTTACTGAGTGTAGAAAAATGAAAAAAAAAAAAACATTAATCCTAGAACACTAACCATCAATTAAATTTACACCACTACTAACCATGGGTATATCATACCCGATTTTGAAAATATCAAAAAAAAAAAAAAAATAATTAAATATAAATCTTTATTTGAAATATTTTACACATAACATTAATAGGAACTGAAAAACATATTATTTAGGTAAGAAAATCAGGTACTGAAAATTGTAATTAAAAATAGGAATATATATATATATATATATATATATATATATATATATATATATATATATATGTATGATGCCGAAAAATCCCTACTAGACAGCAAAGGAAAACGGATACACTAGTGGATTGACCTGGGGTCAGTCCTACCCATCGAATGTAGAAATATATATCTTCATTTTGTAGCCAGTAGCGAAAGCTGGAATATTGGATAGATATATACATACAAACAATAGGTCAAGAAATGATTTAGGTAGTCCCTCACATATTGCAGACGAAGAATATAGAGTTTACGTTTCGGACTAGAGGCGTCTAGATCCACCCGCATAAGACAGATTAGTTGAAAGTAACTGACGTAATTTTTGAGAGAAAAATCTTAAATAATGAAGTTGCAAGTCTCATATTATAAATCATTGCATATATTCCTATATTTATATTGAGGGTGTAAATAATCACATGAGAATGTACAATGGCAGCACACAAAAGGTTTATTTACATTATTCGGACTGATGTTCTCATCTTTATTTCTGTATTCACGACGTTTCGGCCATGTACGCTCCGGCCTTCTTCAGGTGATATACGTTGGCATTTCGAACCCTTTTAGTCCACGGGGTAGAAATCTCATGGACTAAAGAAAAAGAGTTTGAAATTGTCCTAATTCCACGTGCCGTGCCTTTTTTTGCGAGAGGGGGATATTTCAATTAATTCTCTTTAGTAACTCGACTCTCCAAGTTTTCGTTACTTCTGCTTAGACCAGGTATTGAACTCGCAACTCTTTGAGTTAAGTCACTTCTTGGATTACTCAGCCAACACTTTTATCCACTGGGCCATGTGTCTTTGGGGACAAAATGCATCATCTCCGAAATATAGACAGACGCAAAGCTTGGTTTATTTCTAACGCTAAAATGGATATAACATGTAACATGAAGAGAAAGTAATGGCTCTATAACGACACTCGCTCGCTCGCTCGCTCTCTCCCTCTCTTTCTCTCTCTTTTACATATATATATATATATATATATATATATATATATATATATATATATATATATATATATATATATATATGGTAATGATAATAGTAGCCGTTTCCTTATAAGGAATTATTCAGCATTCATTGACCAAGCAGCCAATACTGCTTTTGGTTGAAATTTATAAAATCTTTATCTTAAAACAATTTTTTCAAGAAAATTGATTTCTCAAGTTCAGTAACTGTTATCGATCTTTCCAATATTGATGGGAGTTTCCTTCCTAACCTTTTGTTTGAAGTAGTGTGGAACGTCAACATCTTAATTATGGTCATTATTTTCTCTTCGAGTTACATGTGATATCCATTTTAGCTATTTCTTTTTTTTAAATCCTCAACTGATGTAATTTGTATTATTTGGTATAGTTCTTTATGATTCTGTAGCGCCAGTCCACGAGGTTGGAAAAACTACCAGCCTACCTGCATCATTTGCTCGAAGTCATTTTAATCATTAATCTGAGAAAGTTGTCTATACAGCTGATAGTTTAGATATATCTGAACAGGTTTGGTGCCATCCATGACATCCGCATGAAAGTCTCGATTTGACGAAACTATTTAAGAACATTACTCGAATATTTAGGTTAAGGTTTGGGTTTTGTAACAACTTGCAGGGTGTCGGTTGAAACTATCTCTAATGCAGCTTATTCTATGTTCAATTTCCTTACTCCTACAGTCAACAACGAAATTATTCGTGCACCATAAATTTTGAATATTTTTCTCCATTTCTAAGAACTTAATGCCAGTATGATGCCAGGTTTTTTATATCTTAATAAGCACACAAAAAAAAGAATATAAGACTCAATTTTTAGTACAATAGGCTAAATACAACAAATTTGAAAGACGAATTATGCAAAATAGGAACAGACAAAATTATTCGTTCAGTATGAAAAATAAAAAAAAAATTATCAATTTTCACAATATTAATAGTCAATCGTATGGCCTCTCATCTTTATAACTTGCTTCAGTCGTGTACTAAAGTTTTTTATGAGATTTGAACAATACTTGGCTTGGATTCTCTTCCATTCTTCAATGGTTACATGTTCTAATTCCTGAAAAATGTGATTTATTCGAACTTACAATTCTTGCCATAGATTTTCAATAGGATTCAAGCCAGGACTGATTGAAACCATGGCAGAGTTGTAATCTTCTTTTTCACTGATTTAGACGTATGTTTGGGATCATTATCTTGTTGAAAAGTAAATCTCCGTCCTAGATGAAGGTAGTTGTAAATTTACATCCAAAATTTTGATATAGTCTGCAGATTTCATTATTCCTCTTATTACAATTAATTGTCCAGTCCCCCCCCTGGAGCTAATACAACACGAAAGCATCCTCGAGCCCCCTTCATGTTTTAATGTTGCCACTGTGTCCTTTGGGAGGAAAGCTTCACCTTTCTTACTCCAAATCTTCTGTACATCATTATGTCCAAAAAGTTCATTTTTCTGTTTCATCATTCCATCATTCCCAAAAGCAATTTTCTTTGTCCAAGAACGTTTTGGCAAAATTAAACCGAGCAACAATATGCCATGGTTTGTGAAGAGGGGTTCGTTGTGGTCGGTTTCTATACAACCCATTTCTATTTAAACAAAGTTGTACTGGGCGAGTACTTACGCTGATACCAATCCTATCCAAACTTTTGACGATGTCTTTCAAAACAACTCTTGCGTTTATATTAACCTCGCGACACAGTATTTGTACAATTCTCGGTGACAATTCGTATGGCAAATTCTCTATCGTGCTAAACCGTTTAAACTTCCTTTATAACGGAATGTACCGTAGATCTGAGGATAATAACCGGTTTGTAATAGAGTCGTAACTATTTCCCAACTTGTGGATGTTAATAATTCTGTCTCAAGTCAATGCCAAGCGCCTTTGTTTTCCCATCGTTTTGTTAACGTAAGAATAACAATGGTGACACGCTATGCACCGTGTGATGTTCTTTGCTGGAATTATCACAAATATTCTACTGAATAAATTGTCTAGAAGGCTTCACCGATAAAATAATTATGTAAATTGCTTATACTTACACGAATCAATCAATTTAAAACTATATTTTCTACTGTACGAATAATTTTATCTTTTCCTATTTTGCATAATTCCTTTGTTAAATTTGTTGTATTCAACCTATTGTTCTGAAAACAGTTTTATATTCATTTTTGTGCTTAATAACATATAAAAAAAAAACTGGCAGCATACGGGCATTAGATTCTGAGAAATTAATAAAAATATTCCAAATTGATAAGTGTACGAATAATTTCGTTGTTGACTGTATCTATCTATAACAAGCAAGTCTTTAAAAATGAAAGGTAAATTTAGAATTCAGTAACAGACAAGAGTTCAAATTAATGGCAATAAATCTTGATCAAAACAACACAGTGCTATCATATCTTCATTAGGTGAAGCGCGTGAGACAATTCCAAGAATTACTAGAAGGATAAAAGATACACCGATCGGATGACAATCCTGAGTTGAAAAAAAAAACTGATACAAGACAGAAACAAACAGAAGAGAAAAAATTGGAACGGAAGATGCAAAACAAATAACAAAGACAAAAATAATAGTTAACTCTTTGAGAAAGCAGTGCCTCCGAAAAATTGAAAACGAAATTAATGAAGCCAAGCGCCATAGACAATGTGTTAAAATGTGGAGAACAGCGAAAAATCACAATAACATCAAACAATCAAAAACTCCACAGAAGAAATGTCCTGGCCTCAAAAAACACTATAAATCACATTTCAACCCTGACCACAATAAACTAAATATATTCGCTCAAAATAAAACAACATATATCAATATACATCCAATCATAAACAATCAGCAACTTACTGATGAAGAAATTAAGAAACTATTTAAAAAACTAAAGAATAATAACGCATCACTTGATACTGAGACTGAACTTTTGAAAATAGCTTACTTTCTTCCTGAACTCAATAACAAGTTTCTCTATTTTATGAAGGGAGTCTGGAATCAGAAATAAATCTCCAAGAAGTGTGACTTATCACGTAACAAAGCAATATGTAAACTAAAAGGTAGTCCTCAAGATCACCCCACCCAACACACAGAGGTATCGCAACTGAATCCATTATGGTAAAAGTACTAAATAATATTGTATTAACTATGTTCTCATCGTTTTATGAAAGTCAACTCCTAGAACAACTCAGTTTGGTTTTCGTTCTGCTAATAGATGTAATGATGGCATATTTCATCAAATAACTCCAAGAAATTGCATATCTCTCTAACAGAAAATTGTATACCTCACGTTATCAACTGTCTTGAAGTGAAACGCCTACATCGAATCTATAGCTGCATTTACTGCAAGGAAAGTTTTGCCAGAAGGTTTTTTCCCGTCAGAGTCCATCTTGCACATTTACAAATCCACAATTCGTTCCTGCATTAAATAATTTTGCCATGCTGCTGCTACTCATCTCGAGCTTCTTGACAAAATCCAAAGAAGGATCTGCAATATAATAGATCCTGACTTGGCATCTCGACTTCAATCACTTTCTCACCGACATGACGTGGCTTCACCCTGTCTTTTCTACAAATATTTTAATGGTTACTGCTCTGACAAGCCTTTTTTCCTGATGACTGGACCACGTGGGTTTAAGCGTGCTACTAGACTGGTATCTAGGTCCCACCTTTTTACTGCTGAATTAGGTAAATGTTACCGCAACTTCTACTCCAACAGTTTTTTTTTCTTGCGCTTCCCGACAGTGGAACTCTCTTCCTCTTACTTTCTTTCCTGACCACTACAATCTTCAAAGTTTTAAATGTAACGTCAATGGCCATCTTTTATCTTTCAGTTCAGCTTTTATCCTTTCCTCAGCCCCCTTCTATACCCAATCTTTTCTCTCTCCTTCACTCTCTGTAACCCCCTGTGTACTAGTGGCATTCCCGCCTTCCTTGGGGTGAAATGATTAAAAAATATATCGATCTCGCAGCAGCATATGATCGCATCTCTTGAGAATTTCTCTTGTCATGCATTAGAAATCGCCTTCCAAGTTTCGAATGCACAGAATGCTTCGATGGAATCGAACTTAATCAGTCCACAAAATTTTAGATATTTGGCGAGGACACCAATACGGAAACATTTCAAACCTCACCAGTTTTATGACAAGGTGAAAATGAAAGCGCCTGTTTATTTAATAATTTCCTTGCACATTTACATATACAGATTTAAGATCAACCGAAGAAGATTATCTCTATTTCAAGTCAGCTCTCCAAGAGGAAATTTTTCAATATACATTACCATATAGGAGGATTAATATTACATAGCAGTCCAGCACTCTTTGTTTCTAAGGACATTCATTGGCAGAAGAAGCATATCTCTTATTTATCTCTGAAGAGACCGCCCACCATTCATAGCTATATAGAAGATTAGATATTTCATTACCCAGCACTCTTTTCTTTGTTTCTAACGAACATTTACTTGTTTCTTAATAATTTGTTTAACTTTTAGAAGGCATCTTTCTCTATCTCAATGCGCCTTCGAATTTTGATGTCACATTTTTCGTCGTCTGTTAAAACACTTCTCAGAGATTGCTTCTACAGAAGGGTGCTGAGAACACCATGGACCAAACATGTGCGCAACAATTTGAATATTTAGGAAGTCTTTTAACAGAGAACAGAAAGTGTCATAGTGAAATCCGAAGGCGCATTGCGCTAGCGAAAGATGCCTTCCAAAAGCTAAGCAAAGTATTAAGAAACAGGACAATTTCGTTAAAAAACAAAGGAAAAGGCACATTAGGATAGCGAAAGATGCCTTCCAAAAGCTAAGAAAAATATTAAGAAACAGAAAAAAAATCATTAGAAGAAAAGAGTACTGAGATATTATGTAATGTCAGTCTTTCTATATGGTAAATGAAGAAGAGACTTGTATCAACATAAATGTGGTTCTACAGAAGGATGCTGAGAATACCATGGACCGAACATGGGAGCTACGATGAAGTTTTACAGAAAATGGAAACAAAAAGGACACTTATACTTAACATCAGAAAGAGGGAATTGAAATTTCTAGGGCATATAATGAGGAAAGAGGGCTTGGAAAATTTGATACTCACAGGACAGATTGAAGGCAAAGAGGGATAGAGGAAAACAATGCATAACCTACCTAGAAAGCTTTAGAGAAAATGGAAACAAAAAGAACGCTTATACTTAAGAGAGAGTTGACATATCTAGGGCAGATAATGAGGAAACATGGGTTGGAAAATTTGATACTCAGATTGAAGGCCAGGAGTCAGGGGAACACAACGCATGGCCTTCTTAGAGCGCTTGAGCAAATGAATGACATAACAGGGTTTAGAAAAGATAACAAAAACACAAAAGTTATTAAGATCTACAAAGCATAGGAAATTGTGAAGAGCCATGAAGAGATATGGCACATAACAGAAGACATTATCGATGATAGTGCTCCATGAAAATTGCCTAGAACCAGACTTAACTGAGTTCAACAATCTATCATTTACAAAATACAGTTCCCTAATAAATGCCCTGAAAAATAGAAACACGGACACACAAACGTGTTGGCCTCTCCCATCGCTTTTTTGTCTTTCATGACTCTCTTGTTGGCTCGTCCACACCTGATGAGTAAGCCGTATTCGCCATAATTATTAAGCGCTCCTTATGGAAACTGTACTAATCAACCCTTTCATCTGCCCTGTGCAAGCAGTCGGGTTAGATTTAGGTGGTTGGAAAAGAGGTTGCCGAAAGTTTACTTGACACAAATAGTTCTCTACTCTGTCAGGTATTAAAATAACAAAAGCAAACAAAACAGAACTAAAAATACAACTAATGTTTCTCTCACCTATTATCATTTTAAATAAGTCCGTTCGAATCGGAAATAACCTTACAAAACTTTAGCCAAAAGTGATTATAGATGTTTAACCTGACATTGATTTTTCCCCCCTTTCTATAAAAATGGAGGTACGGTAGAGTAATGGATAGCGGCTCGAACTGAAAAATCAGAGTGTCGCGTTCGAATTCCAGTCAAGTTCATGACATTCACTAACGTACCAATACCCTTAGAGTAATGGATAGCGGACCGGATTGAGGAACCAGAGAGCCGAGTTCGAATTCCAGTCGAATTCATTATATTCACTTACGTGCTGATACCCTTGGGAAAGGTATGAATCTTCTCCTCCTAGTTATGGGTAAATAGTCTTGGGTAAATAGACCGAGTTCTATAGCCCCGGATGGCAACTGGTCTTACCGCACAAAGAAATGGCAACCTACTGCGAGAAAAATCTATCGAAAGATACATACGGCCTACGAGTGTATCACGCATGACACACAACTGACTGACTCTTGGGAAAGGTTAGAAACCATCTCTTTTCCCCCTATAGGTAAATAGCAAGACAGACTAGGTCCTATAATCTTCAGGAAAAACTCTGAATTCAAAACCAGCAAGTTGGGCCCCGTCAGGTTAGCTTCCTCAGGAATCACCACTGCGAGGGCACACGTGGTGTCAATTCGACCCCAGAGGGTTAAAAAATAAAAAGAGAGCACCTCGGCGTCGGGTAAAGGTTAGATTGATTTTATTTTTTTTTTTTTGATTTTTTTACGGCTCGCTATTTATCGATCCACCCACGAGGATTGAATATGGCACAAGGCCGGTTTAATGTGGGTATCTCCGAGCCCGTAGGCTCGGCCAAAAATATAGCCTTTGAACCCGCCTAGACGGGTTCAGGCCCTGTCTACCTCCCCGGACGAAACCTTGCCCTTTGGCAAAGTTTCGTCCGGGTTCCTCTCTGCTTATGCAGAGAGTTCGACAGACGTCGCTTACAGTCAAAGACTGTATCACGACTCAGCTAGACTCGGAGGTCTTGATTTTTTTACGGCTCATTAACCTTTTCTCAAAGCAAGAGAATATTTTTAGATTGTAAGAAATTGTGGGGGTTAATAATGATTTACTGATACAAATTCTGTTAATTAACTCATAGCAGGCGGAAACTAGGGGAAATCGTACTTTTCCCAAGGGTATCCGCACATCCAAGATTACAGCACCTGGTATTCCCAAGTGATCACCCATCTAGATACTGACTAAGCTCGATGATCGTACGGGAACCAATGTTTCAACGTGATATGGCACGAATCTTGAGATATATAACAGGAGCACCAGACCAGGTATAGCTGCAATATCCATGCACAAACGAATGATCGATTTATAAATGTACAAGATGAACTCTGGCGAGAAAAATTGTCTGGAACGACACAATAACCAACAAGTATTGAGTTCGATCCTCACTAGGTAAATAATCCAAGTAGGATGGGTATGCCGTAAAATCAACCAACCCACAATCGGTGTGGCATAATGGTGGCAGAAGTTGCTATGATTATCCATTACTGCTGAGTAGTGACTTTGATCCTCACTGGGTGCCCCATTTAACATTTCACATTAAATAATCAAACGAATGCTGAGAAGACAATAAAATCAACCAACCAACAATTGGCATGGGGTAATGTTTCGTGCGGCCACTCTGACCATTATTACTGAGTAGTGAGTCTGATACTCACTGGGTGCACAATTCAATAATTGACATTAAATAATCCGAAAAAGGGTTAAATGCTGTAAAATTGAACCAACCAAAAATCGTCGTGGAACAATGATTAACGAGGCTATTCTGGTTGATAACTACAACTGAGTAGTGAGCTGAGTTCGATCCTCATTGGGTACCCAATAAGAAATTTAACATTAAATCCAACAAGCGCTGACATGTCGTAAAACCAAATAACATGACTTAATCTTTCTCTAGAATGAATGATAGAGACATAAAAGCCCGACCTGTTCGATTGTGTAGATGTACCTGGATTTATTTGGCTAAGCTGACTTCTAATTCAGTGATTATGTGGTTCCCGATTCTTCTGTGTGAAAGTCATTACTTATAACGAGACTTGAACACTGCCGACGCATTCCTAAAAAGCAATGCCGACAAAGATAAAAATGCCTGTACAAGGAAGGTGGATCCATAATTCTGTACCCTGAAACAGTTATTAACTCAGTGTGAACTTTCTTCCCACTATAATATTTTTCCATCAACAAAGAAGCGTTGTATTTAATGCATTGGCAAGGAAGAAGATTATAAAGTGTTGCGTAATGTTAGACTTCGGGAAAACAAAGAAGTATGATTTTTTAATCTGCCAAAATAAAAGGTCATGAAGGTCATGGAGAAATGGGAAATTAATTGTTAGAAAGGAATATAAGTTCGTCAAAATAATCTGTTGTTATTATTTTGAGCTGAGGCCTTTTACCGGAATAACGTCAGAGATAACGTCATGTACTTTTATATAAACAATAGGATATCACTCAGCAGAATAGAGAAGTGAAAAGGAAATAACAATTAAGAATAAGTGCGGTCAAGGGAGTTTAAGCCAAGAAGGGGACTTTTCAAATATGTCAGAATAAAGAATCAATTTTTTGTGCAGTCTCTACTCTTGCCTTTTGTTGTATATTATTCTGTTTTATTGTTAATTATTGTTGTTAATCTTCTATTGTACCTGATAAGATCTACGGGAATTTTCTATCACATAACATTTATTACAATATTTTGTTATAATTGTTCTATTTTATTATTAGTAAATCTCTTATTGTGTCTAATAAGATCTACGCTAAGAACGAATCATCTATCCGTCATATAACTTTTATTAGTCTATTGTTAGAATTGTTTTATTTTATTACTAGTTATTTTTGTCAATCTCTTATTGTGCCTAACAAGATTTATGGTAAGAACCATGAAATTATTATAATAGTTTTATTTTATAATTAATTATTGTTGCTAATCGCTTATTGGGCTGTCCTTATCATATGTATTCATAGAAAAATACTATAGACGAGGAGTAGCGCAAGTCCCCTTAGAAAAGATATGAATCCATCTCCTCCCTCCAGCTATGGGTTAAATAGTTGAAATTGTATCAGTAAAATAATTTTTTATAAGAATTGCTAATGCAGTCTGTACCCCAAAATGAAGTTTAAATTTAAAAAAAAAACATGTTAAATTTGTCAATGTTTCCTATTTGTTGCTTATCCTATTATATATATGTGTGTGTGTATGGGTGTGTGTGCACGCGCGCGCGTGTGTGTGTGTGTGTGTGTGTGTATTTAGGCAGCAAATTTTCTTTTAGGCATGTTTGATTGAATAAATTCCAGACATTATGTCTGCTATTTTTTAACAAAATCCGTTCATACTCATGAATAACCTTCCGTGTATTGATATTAAAGGGTGAGAGAAATGTGCTATAGCTGTTTAGATTCCTTCTATTTTCATTTCTCAAGTACTTTCGTCCTTCTTCCACGATCATCTTCAGGGGTGCAAGTAGTACAAAACTATATGTTGTTCATTAGTACAAATATTTATACAAAGTTGTGCGTTGTTATCCTTTACCGTAATTTTTTTCATTGTGCTATTAAATGTAAAACGGTTGACAATGTGCTGAGCGTTCATTCGAACGTAAAAAAAATTATCCATTCATATGGTCACGCGCGCATTAAAGCGTGAAAAAATGTTCCTTTACAGGCATTTCAGAACATTACTGCAGTATTCATAGTTGATTCTGTTCAATGTATGCTTTATTTTTTTAATATAAATTGCTTTTAGTATCTGTAGTCTGAAATTGTTGTTTTCTTGGTGTAGGATAGTTGTTGTCGATTAGTAATTTTTTATGTTGTGAATGTGAACAGGAATGTTGTAGATGTTTCGCAACGGATATATATATATATATATATATATATATATATATATATATATATATATATATATATTTGAAGAAATACGACAAATAGAAAACCGTTTAATTGAAACTAGATTTGATTACGCGTTTCACCTTTCTAGGCTACATCTGATCCAAAAACGTAAGAAAGAAATGTGTGTGTGCGTGTATTTTTGTGTATGCTTAAATAATAAATCATCAGTACTTTTTCCGCTAAACTGGCGTTTCTCGGGACGAAAGAAAAGAATTAAAATAAGTGACTTTTAAAAAATCCGTAAAGATTTATTTTGTATCTTTTTTATAAGTTTTTTTTTCCCATATGACATGTCCTTAAAGGATGTGGATGTTCATGGCTCTCCACAACTTCCTGTCTTTTGTTACTATTAGTAATGCTTGCCCCTATACTACTCTTCTTTGTCATTGAAGAGGCAATAAATAGCCAAAATGAGTAGACATTAACACAATATTTACCGGGTAGCAACTCGGGGTCATTAAATGGATGGGGGTTAGGGACATGACTGGGGGGTAAGGACTGAAGAGGGCAAGGTAATGATTAATATGTAAAATATGAAAGAAAATTAACAGAAAGCTATAGAGTGCAATGATTGTCCACACTCTGAAGGGTCATCGGAGAGAAAGAGAGAGGGACAAGCATATATAGATAGAGAGAGGGACAGGGGTAGACAGACAGACAGAGACAGACAAATAAAAACATAGAGACTGACAGACAGACGCACACGGAGGTAGACAGAAATATACAAATAGGCGCAGAGTGAGAGATAGAGCGAGAAAATGAGAAACACAGAGAGAGAAACACAGTGATAGACAGAGAGAAACAGAGAGATGCAAACAGAGAGATACAGAGTGTGAGACAGAGATATATAGAGAGACAGACAGACAGACAGAAAGAGATAGACAAAGACAGAGAGAGAGAGGGGGGGCAGACAGAAGCAGACAGACAGACATAGACATACGGAGGGAGACAGAGATATACAAACAGAGAGACACAAAGTTAAAGATAGAGTGAGAGAGACAGAAAGAGAGAGACCTAGAGAGAGATAGAGAGAGAGAGAGAATGAGAAAGTGAGGCAAACAGGCAGAGACAGACAGAGGTAGATAGAGAGGTACAGACAGAGACACGCAAATTGGGAGATAAGGAGAGACAGAAACAGGAAGAGAGAGAGAGAGTGAGAGAGAGAGAGAGAGAGAATGTATTACGCAAGTGCGCAAATGTCAAAGAAAAAGAAAGCATTCTTGACGTCACAAATAGTCATTTTTCAGACATACCCTATATACCTGTGTATAAGTCGACTTCATCTATAGTGCGACTTCTAAAATTTGGAGCATGAATTTTAACCCTTCCAGAAAAAAACTACCTGTGTATAATGCAATCACAGAAAATGCATCATTTTTAACCTCTTAAAAAAAAAAAGATTTTTTTTTTTTAATTTGTAGGTCTGATGAATTGGATTGTGAATACGATTCTAATGTAATAAATTATAATCATAGAATATTAGTGTTTGAGCCTCACTACCACACAAAAAGATAATGTTTAACGTCGAGAATGTTTAACACAGAAAAACATATGGAAAAGTAATTCGTTTTAATAATATGTGGAAATATCCATTCTTTGCCTGAAGAATGTCGCGAGACCCGAAACACGTATTGTAAAATTATGTAAAATAGAGCATAATATATATTAGGTTGGTGCAAAAATAATGACGTAATAATGTCGTTTTTTGACGTATTTTTAACGCCAAAAAACGACATTCTTACGTCATTATTTTTGCACCAACCTAATATTTTTAAAAAAATCCGCATTACAACCAAAAACGTTTCCGGTTTCTCTCTTTTTACTATATAAATGGTGGTACTCGCTTGGCTTGTTCTACTACAAGCTGGTTCTTTTTAACATATATATATATATATATATATATATATATATATATATATATATATATATATATACTGGGTGTAACTGCAAAATTATCCAAATCGTATAACAACATAGTATAATTGTCTATCCCACAAAATATTTAATATCTGAAAAACCGCTAAACTAATTTAGTTTCTTTTTTCAGATTTTCAGATAGGACATTTAACCATCTTGACGACATTTGTCGTAAGAAATATAGGAAAACACTTTAAGTTATTCAGCTAGAAAAAGAACAGGTTAAAATCGTTTTGTGTTAGCCCAACTGTCTTCCTGAGCAACTGAGCAATGGTGAGAAGGAAAAAGATCATTCAGGTCTTCAGTAATCGTACCAACATTCATACCTTGTGTTCCATCTTCAAAGTCCATTCAAGAACCATCAAGAGAATGATGAATAAGTATAAAAAAAAAAGAGCGAACAGTAGAGAGAAAAACTGGACCAGGAGGTCACAAAAGGAAGAGAGACCATCATTTCAACTTACAGCGAAGTAAATTCTTATTGTTTAAGGTAGTGTTATAAAAACCTCGGAGAATTCCAGTAAGATATCTTTAATCATTTCAAAGATACACCGATTCAAAGTTTACTCTAACTATTGGACAATTTTACTGTTACACGATTTGGACAATTTTGCTGTTACACCCGGTGTATATATATATATATATATATATATATATATATATAATGGCCGGCTAGTATCGTTTTCTGAGCACACGCGTCTGTCAAATCCATGCCACAGACAGTTGCATTTATTCAGCATCTAAAGAACCTACCTGTGGTTTATACTGCAATTCTGTTGAGCAGTCCTTAGTTACAATTTTTGGCGGAAATCGCATAATCTGTCATGCAGTTCGAAAAACATCAGTGAGCTCAAAGCCTCGGTCACAATGACTTGTGAGTTATTGCCAACTATTGTCGGCTTCCGAACTGTACAATTTCACTCATAAGTCTTGGGCCAACCGATGACATGGTTTTCAAACAATTTCTAATTGTGCCGCACACTGGGTTCGCCTCACCAGAACGATGATGTCAAGAAGTCGCCTTCCTGACAAATCGACCATAGTGAGATTCGAACCCGGTTCTCATAGTTGAAAAGCGAATGTTCTAACCACATCATACCAGAAAAATCGACTGAAAATCACGAAGCCTTTAAGAAGGAAATCACCAGTTGGTCACCTGGTTAGACATTTTCCCGGGTTATTGTTAATATATTCGATCATAATTAGGCACACAATTTTTGTGACAAACTAGTGAGAATGAAAGAAAGAAATGATTAAAATATACAAATAGAGGAGACGTTAATAAGAAAGAAAGAAAGAAAGAAAGAAAGAAAGAAAGAAAGAAAGAAAGAAAGAAAGAAAAAAAAGAAAGAAAGAGTAGACACGAAGAAATAGATAAAGAAAGAACTAAATGATAAAAATAAAGGTAAAAGGAAATATTTTCTAAAAGAAAGAAAGAAAAAAGAAGGAAGGAAGGAAGGAAGAAAGAAAGAAAGTAAGAAAGAAAGAAAAAAGAAAGAAAGAAAGAAAGAAAGGAAGAAAGAAAGAAAGAAAAAAGAAAGAAAGAAATACTAGAGTAGACACGAATAAATAGGTAAAGAAAGAACTAAATTATAAAAATAAAGGTAAAAAGGAATATTCTCAGAAAGAAAGAAAGAAAGAAAGAAAGAAAGGAAGAAAGAAAGAAAGAAAGAAAGAAAGAAAGTGAGAGAGAAAGAGAGAAAGACTAGAGTAGACACGAATAAATAAATAAATAAAGAACTAAGTGATAAAAATAAAGGTAAAGGAAATTATTCTCAGATAGAAAGAAAGAAAGAAAGAACGAAACCAAGAAAGAAAGAATGAAAGACTAGAGAAGACACGAATAAATAGATAAAAAACTGAATGATAAAAATAAAATTTAAAGGAAATATTTGTTGAAAGAAAGAAAGAAAGAAAGAAAAAAGAAAAAGAAAGAAGGAAAGGAGGGAAGAAAGAGTAAACAAGAATAAATTGTTAAATAAAGAACTAAAAAATAAAAATAAAGATAAAAGGAAATATTCCAAGAAAGAAAGAAAGAAAGAAAGAAAGGTCGGAAGGAAGGAAGACTAGAGTAGACATGAATAAATAGTTAAACAAAAAAATGAATAATAAAAATAAATGTAAAAGAAACATTCTCTGAAAAAAAGAAAGAAAGAAAGAAAGAAAAGAAAGAAAGAATTAAGCAAACAGCTCTCAACTCGGTATCTATGCTGATGATGCAGCCATTTTACTCCTGTCTTGATAGAAAGTCTGATCAGTTTGATAAGGTCAAGCTGATTTAAAAAAATGACCTACAGTCTGTTGTTAACTGAAGCAAAGAATGACTTGTTAATTTTGACGTCTCCAAAACAAAACCGCTCACTATTAATCATCATTCTGCCTTCCATCACTATGGCTGATGCTAACCTCCAGGAGAGTGACATAAACTGAAAAATTATATTAAACCCATTGCGAGGTTTGCTCTTAAGAAAGTTGATTCACTGTGTCGTGCTAGACATTTTCTCTCTCCAGAGTCTATATTACATATTCAGCCATTCGTCCATGATTTGTTATATTGCTGCTACATATGGTCCTGTGTTCCTGCTATATATTTAGAGATTCTTGATAAAATCCAAGAAGAATCAGCAATATTATTGGTCCTGGTCCGGCATCTCGGCTTCAGTCATTTTCCCACAAAAATAATGTAACTTCCCTGGGCCTTTTCTATAAATACTTTCATGGTAATTGTTAGGATGAGCTCTTCGCTGTGGCATCTAGACTCTATGAATTTAAGTGCAGTACTAGATTGGCAGCAAGGTCTCATCAATTCACAGTTAAATTGCCTAGATGTAACCGTAAGTTCTATGCTAACAGTTTCATTTCTCACACTTCTCGCTTGTGGAACACTCTTCTGGCTCCATGTTTTCCGGCTAATGTTAAGTGTTTAAATGCAATGTCAATTGTCATCTAATGTCTTCCTGATTACTCTTCTATTGTTCTCGTTCTCTAACAATGTTTCTGGTTTCTAAGTCTTTCACACTTAGTAACCCCTTTGTGTCTTACTGGCTTTACTGCTTTGCGTGGGGTGAATTTGACCTTAAAACTATGGGTAATGGCGAGAAACGAAAAGAAAAATAAAGTTCACTTCTATAGTAAAAAGAAAAAATAAAGTTAACTTCTATAGTAAAAAAAAGGAAAGTTAACTTCTATAGTAAAAAATAAATGTTAACTTCTATAGTAAAAAATAAATGTTAACTTCTATAGTAAAAAGTAAGTCAACACGAGAGGTATTTAGCTTTGAAACTTAAACATCATCAGATTAAAACATCAGAAGAAAATAGCAAATTCTTTTAAAAACCTAATAGGCTGAAGAGTTGTTCTACTCCAAGAGTGATTTATTACGTCTTCGAAGCGTTCGTCGTTCATTGACGCGATTCTGACATTAATTGAGAGTGACAATGATATTCAACACTAACCTCGATAAAGGACATAAAATAAATTACATAGGATATTATCTCGAGAGATTAGATGTCAGGCAAAAGGAAAGAAAAGGAAACGTTTTCGGGAAACTTTACATCTGGATCCATTTCCGCTGTCCATCCCTAAAGGGAAAAGACGCATCTTTGCCGCGTGTTGATGCCTTGTGAGTAATTTGCTCGATGGATTCGCTTTTTGTTTGAATAACGAAAATGTTGTATCGCCAATTTTGTAAAAACTCTCTATCATACATACATCAGATTCCAAAAGGGATATTTTTTTTTCATCGTAAAATATGCCCAATATATATATATATATATATATATATATATATATATTGCCATTTTAGATCTTGGTTGGGTGATCTACCCTTCCTACTGTGCGAGTTTGGTTAGCTTGTCAAATTGTACTCGTCCGGAGGCATATAAAGTAATCATCTTATTACTGCAAGTTACTGACTACCTGAAGATCGTGTGCAAACACATGAAACTTAAAGTCATTTCCTACCTGATTATTGAATTAATATACAAATGCTGTGTCATTTTTATAGCATAGAGCACTTTTATGCCAGAAGGCTAATTCTGGGCTGACTCTATTTAGAACTGCTTATTCAAACCTTGGAATTATATATATATATATATATATATATATATATATATATATATATACTAGCAGTAGAGCCCGACGTTGCCCGGGGATGTAACAGTAAGAGACAGATCAAGTATCGACCATCATAAAGACTGAAAAATAAAATTGACAAAGATTATTGCTTAAGGTTGACGGACACGCATGTCTTAATTAGATTTTTTTTTTCTTTTTTTTTTTTTTATGAATTGGTCAAACCCAAACTCAAACAAAAACATTGTTTTCAATCGTTATGAGTCTACCGATTGAATAGAATTTTATTATAAACAACTGTCTTGTAAATGGAATTTTTAAAGCATTCTGAATGTAAAAATAAAGAAAAAAGTGTGCAAGACAATAAGAAACACGACCTGTCAAAAATAAAAGGGAATTTTTGTTGAAATCGGTTGAAAAATGTAGGAAATCTGATCCCATATATAAACGAACACACACACACACGCGCGCGCGCACAACCAACCTGGGTTTTATAATAAGTATAACTCGATATGAGTTGTCCCCCTTTCATTAATGCCTCTTAATCGTGTTTTCAAATTGATTTCATGCAAAAACAATTGTGATTTTCCAATTTTGGGCGCTGTCAGAACCACCGCCAGGTAATTTTATGTGGTCCTGTGAAGTTTTGTTGAAATCGGTTGAAAATGTAGGAAATACGATCCCATATATAAGCGTACAGACACACACACACACACACACACACACAATCTGCGTTTTTATAAATAATATATATATATATATATATATATATATATATATATATATATATATATATATAAGATGCAAGGTGACTGATGGAAGTGAAAGAAAATTAAAATGACTTTAAAAGGAACCGGAAATCCAATCCTAAACAGGAACCAAGGAATAAACCTCTACTACTGTTCAAAAGTATAAACCTCTACTGCTAATCGACGGTAATATATATATATATATATATATATATATATAATCACATTATTGTCACATTAGATAGTGATCTCTATATAGAGCTTGTTAATAAAGTAATGCCATTTGGTTTACAGACCACCTTGAGGAGTAAAACTTAACAGTTACCATCCAATCTTCATTCGTTTGATCCCCCTTAAGCGATCCGATCTCTAGCCACACTGATGAGCTGTGATACAGCGAAACAGTCTGTCTGTGGATGACGATATTAGCTCTCGATAAAATAATTTAATAGATCGAGCACTATTGGGAGTAAAACGAATTTATAAACAGTCACTACTACTGCTCATAATACAAGATACTCCAAGCCGATTGAGTTCTCTCAGTGACTGGTGTGTTTATAAAAAAATAAATACGCCTGTCTCTCTGCCGGGCGTCGATAGCCTAGGGGTTAGAATCTCCGACTGATACCAAATCGGTCATACAGTCAGTCTGTCTGTAGATGACTATATATATATATATATATATATATATATATATATATATATTGTGTACTTAATTGAGTGCTTAATAGCAGTACCTTGTCAGTCGTTTTTAATAGTCGAGCACTATTATGTTTACACCTCTTGGCAAAATTTGGTAATTATTTATTTGCTTACCTGTGTATACAAGCCAACACGCGCGTATACGGTTACTTATATTTAGTTATTTCATTTTTCTAAACCTACACTTATATATATATATATATATATATATATATATATATATATATATATATATATGAAAACAGTATAAATTTGTGGTCTGCTATATTTATGATTAAAAGTGCTCAATATCAGCGATAATTATTTATTTGCTTACTTGTGTATACAAGCCGGCACGCGCGTATACGGTTACTTATATTTAGTTATTTCATTTTTCTAAACCTATACATGTATATATATATATATATATATATATATATATATATATGAAAACAGTATAAATTTATGGTATGCCATATTTATGATTAAAAGTGCTCAATATCAGAGATAGACCGTATGTAAATATAAAAGTGGGCACAGTTTGTTTCATGATTCAACGAAATCTTCAGACCATGTGTCCTGTGTTTTTGCTTCTCTATTTGTGTATGCTAGTCAATTGTGCATTATTGGTAGCAAGGTCTAGCGACGGTAATTGGATGAGCATATTTCAGATTATTCAGGGAGTTACTGAGTAGAAATACTTATGGACTTTTTTATTCAAGATCGCGTTTAAGCATGAAACAGTCTGTGTCCGCTAACAGAAAACGGCAAGTACTTGCAATTCACGACATAATTTTGTATTATTCAAACTACGATGGCCTTATGTACCTTCAAAAGATAATTTGTTGATGAATAAATGAGAAAACCGCTCACAAACAGCATCAGTCATTATTGATAATATCCCACCAAGATTTCATTTTTTTAATTATAAAATAAATCCTTTCTCGAAAGAAAACCAAGCAAATTTACCATATTTCTAAAACAGAGGTTTATGCTTATGCTCATCCGTAGTGGAAAGAATGTGCCATAACTCATTCGACTCACCGCTGAAAAAACATTGCGCATGCCTCGCTTATATCATCAATGGGGCTATATTCTCTAAATATTTTGTTATTGGATTTCTGTATGAAAGCTCCTTGATATATTTTATATTTTTCCACAATCGATACTATTCGATCAGAATTGTTACAACCTCAAGCCACGCGTATGTTCAAAATATCTCACGTTAAAGCGTGGGACTATCTTTATGTGGTGCCAGGCCACGCGTGTAGCTGGCGGCGACATCTGGAAAACGAGCGGCTAATTAGAGCTGACAGATGACAGATAAAGGAAATCTTATATATTTCGGCTGTAGTGAGCTTACAGGAGAGAGTTCTTGATAAGCTGTCGTTCAGCACGGGTAAACTTGAATCCCACGCACTGCAGGCGACATTGTATTGGCTATACGCACACACACACGCACACATACACACACGGACATCGGATGAGCGCCCTCATACCTGACTTTTCTAGATAATGACTTTTTTTCTTTCCTCAGTATTTTTCTTGTTTTAAAATAAGGCGTTCCAGATTGTTGAAAAGCATAAAAAGATAGTTTTTTTTTTTAAATATATTAAGGTGACCTGAAAATTCATTAAAGTTTATCAGAAATAATATCAAAACAGATGTATTAATCGGTTGAATGAATTTTTTTTGTTTTTTTAGATAGTAAGAATTGCTCAGAGATAATAATTTACTGATATAAATTGTGCTGTTTAACCCATAGATGGAGGAAAATGAGTAGTCATACCTTTCCCATTGATAGTTGCACGTAAGTGAATATAACAAACCCAACTAGATTTGCAAGTAACTGCCGTATAAGTCAACGTTATTTGTTACCTCTTTTTGGTATCATTTACCACCTCATAAAATATGTATATGAACCAGTAACAAACTTTTACGAAACAATGCGTTTGAACACATACTATACAGGTGGGCAGTGGAAATTTTTTAGGGGGTGCAGAGGGGGCTGTCCACCCTGGGCGGCACTTTTGGTTTACGGTGAGTTTTCAGAAAAGAAAAAAAAACAATAGCATAATTTCAATAACTTTTGAAAAAAAAAACAACTATAAGGAAGAAGATAGGGTTCAGATGAAGCCAATCTTTCTTTGATATGACTAGCTCAAAGCTAGGCAACCAGCAATAAAAAATGTTTGTGTTTATTGCTGGAAATGTTTCTGTCGATAAAATGAATTGCACAGATAAAGTGAGTGAGTACCCCAACAACTTTTAAAGGAATTTAATTATTACAGCTGTTATTTACTTTTTTACAACCCAGGCTGTCTTTTAATTACGGACTATCTGAAGATATACGGTCCTAGAACAAGATTTTGTTACATTGTAATTGACAAATTTTTTTTTTCTCAATCATACCATGCAGATTCCAAAAAGAAAGAAAAACTCCTGTAGTATCGTATGCAAAATGAGATAGACAAATATAGATACAGAACAACTGGTGAACATAAGGGCATTGCTCAGCGAACCCGTTTGCAAAACGTAACGTGGAGAACTGTGCTAAGACTGCTACTAAAGAGAGAGATATACCCAACATAACAATGGCGTCGCCGATAGGATCCTTAAATTCGCTGGACGACGCAGAACACAGAGAAACATGGATAAGAAATTTTGCTGCATTTGCAAGAGTGAAAAAAAAATAAGAGACACAAAGACCGACAGAGGGGAGAGCGTTATAACCGTTAAAGAGAAAACAAGAGAAAGGACAGTACAGTACAAGAATAAGCAGGAATAGTAAAAGAAAAAAGAAGGGTTTACGACCTCTCCGATTCAGAAAGGTGTAGTATCGTATGCAAATGAGATAGACAAATATAAATAGAGAACAACAGGTGGACATACTTACAATCAGAAGGCGACAAGTGAAATTCCAGGATCACATAATAAGAAAAGAAACCTGGAGAATTTAACACCCATGGGACATACTGTAGCCAAGAAAAAGCTGGGTGTAATCTGTTCAACAAGCTTGGATGGATGGTTGACAGAATGGGGACTAGGAAGGATTATAAAAAGTTTAAAAGAAAGAAAGTTGTAGAGACCCATTATCTCCCACATCTTGAAGGGAATATATGCATAAAGTGTGTTCCCAAAGTTTTGAGAATAAATTAGATCACACTAACGGTGTTTCAAAATGATTGTTTTATCAAAATCTAGATGAGCTGAGTCTGAAACTAACACTAACATGGGAGGGGCTGTATGTAATAACACTAAAGCCCAAATAGCAAGGCTTCATCATTACGGAGCAGAGCCTGAATTTTCTCCAACCCTGATGAACGATTTTACTTAAAGAGGTTCTTTATCTTGGAACTGAAATTGGCTATAGACCTCAAGTGGAACTCATCTATACGATCCATCGCTAAATATGCAGGAAAATGATCGCTCCAGAAAAAAGTACTTCATTCCTGCATGCACTATCTTTACAGATAAGATTTAAAAAGTGGACTATTGCTGCCATATCTTAATTGGAGACTTTACAAGAGTTAGATCAGACTAAAAATGGTGTATTGCTGCCATATCTGGGCTGGAGCTGCACAATCGTCACTTTCCAGCTTGTATCAATTTAAAAAGTACCTGTTACCTTATGCCCTGTTCTATCTTTACAAGAATCAGATCAGACCAAAAATGGTGTATTGCTGCCATATCTGGACTGGAGCTGCCCAATCCTCACTTTCCAAATTGTATCACTTTAAAAAGTACCTGACACCTTATGCCCTGCTCTAATCTACAAGAGTCAGATGAGACCAAAAATGGTTTATTGCTGCCATATCTGGGCTGGAGCTGCCCAATCCTCACTTTCCAGTTTTTCTCACTTTAAAAAGTACCTGACTCCTTATGTCCTGCTCTATCTTTACAAGAGTCAGATCAGACCAAAAATGGTGTATTGCTGCCATATCTGGGCTGGAGCTGCACAATCGTCACTTTCCAGCTTGTATCACTTTAAAAAGTATCTGACTCCTTATGTCCTGCTCTATCTTTACAAGAATCAGATCAGACCAAAAATGGTGTATTGCTGCCATATCTGGGCTGGAGCTGTCCAATCCTTACTTTCCAGCTTGTATCACTTTAAAAAGTACCTGACTCCTTATGTCCTGCTCTATCTTTACAAGACTCAGATCAGACCAAAAATGGTGTATTGCTGCCATATCTGGTCTGGAGCTGCCCAATCCTCACTTTCCAAATTGTATCACTTTAAAAAGTACCTGTTACCTTATGCCCTGTTCTATCTTTACAAGAATCAGATCAGACCAAAAATGGTGTATTGCTGCCATATCTGGACTGGAGCTGCCCAATCCTCACTTTCCAGTTTTTCTCACTTTAAAAAGTATCTGACTCCTTATGTCCTGCTCTATCTTTACAAGAGTCAGATCAGACCAAAAATGGTGTATTGCTGCCATATCTGGGCTGGAGCTGCCCAATCCTCACTTTCCAACTTGTATCACTTTAAAAAGTACCTGACTCCTTATGTCCTGCTCTATCTTTACAAGACTCAGATCAGACCAAAAATGGTGTATTGCTGCCATATCTGGGCTGGAGCTGTCCAATCCTCACTTTCCAACTTGTATCACTTTAAAAAGTACCTGACTCCTTATGTCCTGCTCTATCTTTACAAGACTCAGATCAGACCAAAAATGGTGTATTGCTGCCATATCTGGTCTGGAGCTGCCCAATCCTCACTTTCCAAATTGTATCACTTTAAAAAGTACCTGTTACCTTATGCCCTGTTCTATCTTTACAAGAATCAGATCAGACCAAAAATGGTGTATTGCTGCCATATCTGGACTGGAGCTGCCCAATCCTCACTTTCCAAATTGTATCACTTTAAAAAGTACCTGACACCTTATGCCCTGCTCTAATCTACAAGAGTCAGATGAGACCAAAAATGGTTTATTGCTGCCATATCTGGGCTGGAGCTGCCCAATCCTCACTTTCCAGTTTTTCTCACTTTAAAATTATCTGACTCCTTATGTCCTGCTCTATCTTTACAAGACTCAGATCAGACCAAAAATTGTGTATTGCTGCCATATCTGGGCTGGAGCTGCCCAATCCTCACTTTCCAGCTTGTATCACTTTAAAAAGTACCTGACTCCTTATGTCCTGCTCTATCTTTACAAGAATCAGATCAGACCAAAAATGGTGTATTGCTGCCATATCTGGGCTGGAGCTGTCCAATCCTCACTTTCCAACTTGTATCACTTTAAAAAGTACCTGACTCCTTATGTCCTGCTCTATCTTTACAAGACTCAGATCAGACCAAAAATGGTGTATTGCTGCCATATCTGGTCTGGAGCTGTCCAATCCTCACTTTCCAACTTGTATCACTTTAAAAAGTACCTGACTCCTTATGTCCTGCTCTATCTTTACAAGACTCAGATCAGACCAAAAATGGTGTATTGCTGCCATATCTGGGCTGGAGCTGCCCAATCCTCACTTTCCAGCTTGTATCACTTTAAAAAGTACCTGACTCCTTATGCCCTGCTCTATCTTTACAAGAGTCAGATCAGACCAAAAATGGTGTATTGCTGCCATATCTGGTCTGGAGCTGTCCAATCCTCACTTTCCAACTTGTATCACTTTAAAAAGTACCTGACTCCTTATGTCCTGCTCTATCTTTACAAGACTCAGATCAGACCAAAAATGGTGTATTGCTGCCATATCTGGGCTGGAGCTGTCCAATCCTCATTTTCCAGCTTGTATCACTTTAAAAAGTACCTGACTCCTTATGCCCTGCTCTATCTTTACAAGACTCAGATCAGACCAAAAATGGTGTATTGCTGCCATATCTGGTCTGGAGCTGCCCAATCCTCACTTTCCAACTTGTATCACTTTAAAAAGTTCCTGACTCCTTATGCCCTGCTCTATCTTTACAAGAGTCAGATCAGACCAAAAATGGTGTATTGCTGCCATATCTGGTCTGGAGCTGCCCAATCCTCACTTTCCAACTTGTATCACTTTAAAAAGTTCCTGACTCCTTATGTCCTGCTCTATCTTTACAAGAATCAGATCAGACCAAAAATTGTGTATTGCTGCCATATCTGGTCTGGAGCTGTCCAATCCTCACTTTCCAGCTTGTATCACTTTAAAAAGTACCTGACTCCTTATGCCCTGCTCTATCTTTACAAGAGTCAGATCAGACCAAAAATGTTGTATTGCTGCCATATCTGGTCTGGAGATGTCCAATCCTAACTTTCCAACTTGTATCACTTTAAAAAGTACCTGACTCCTTATGTCCTGCTCTATCTTTACAAGAGTCAGATCAGACCAAAAATGGTGTATTGCTGCCATATCTGGTCTGGAGCTGCCCAATCCTCACTTTCCAACTTGTATCACTTTAAAAAGTTCCTGACTCCTTATGTCCTGCTCTATCTTTACAAGAATCAGATCAGACCAAAAATTGTGTATTGCTGCCATATCTGGTCTGGAGCTGTCCAATCCTTACTTTCCAACTTGTATCACTTTAAAAAGTACCTGACTCCTTATGTCCTGCTCTATCTTTACAAGAGTCAGATCAGACCAAAAATGGTGTATTGCTGCCATATCTGGTCTGGAGATGTCCAATCCTCACTTTCCAACTTGTATCACTTTAAAAAGTACCTGACACCTTATGCCCTGCTCTATCTTTACAAGAGTCAGATCAGACCAAAAATGTTGTATTGCTGCCATATCTGGAATGGAGCTGCCCAATCCTCACTTTCCAACTTGCATCACTTTAAAAAGTATCTGACCCCTTATGCCCTGTTCTATCTTTACAAGAATCAGATCAGACCAAAAATGGTGTATTGCTGCCATATCTGGGCTGGAGCTGCACAATCGTCACTTTCCAACTTGTATCACTTTAAAAAGTACCTGACTCCTTATGTCCTGCTCTATCTTTACAAGACTCAGATCAGACCAAAAATGGTGTATTGCTGCCATATCTGGTCTGGAGCTACCCAATCCTCACTTTCCAACTTGTATCACTTTAAAAAGTACCTGACTCCTTATGTCCTGCTCTATCTTTACAAGAATCAGATCAGACCAAAAAATGGGTATTGCTGCCATATCTGGGCTGGAGCTTCACAATCGTCACTTTCCAGCTTGTATCACTTTAAAAAGTACCTGACTCCTTATGTCCTGCTCTATCTTTACAAGACTCAGATCAGACCAAAAATGGTGTATTGCTGCCATATCTGGTCTGGAGCTGTCCAATCCTCACTTTCCAACTTGTATCACTTTAAAAAGTACCTGACTCCTTATGTCCTGCTCTATCTTTACAAGACTCAGATCAGACCAAAAATGGTGTATTGCTGCCATATCTGGAATGGAGCTGTCCAATCCTCATTTTCCAGCTTGTATCACTTTAAAAAGTACCTGACTCCTTATGTCCTGCTCTATCTTTACTAGACTCAGATCAGACCAAAAATTGTGTATTGCTGCCATATCTGGGCTGGAGCTGCCCAATCCTCACTTTCCAGCTTGTATCACTTTAAAAAGTACCTGACTCCTTATGTCCTGCTCTATCTTTACAAGGATCAGATCAGACCAAAAATGGTGTATTGCTGCCATATCTGGGCTGGAGCTGTCCAATCCTCACTTTCCAACTTGTATCACTTTAAAAAGTACCTGACTCCTTATGTCCTGCTCTATCTTTACAAGAATCAGATCAGACCAAAAATGGTGTATTGTTGCCATATCTGGTCTGGAGCTGCCCAATCCTCACTTTCCAACTTGTATCACTTTAAAAAGTTCCTGACTCCTTATGCCCTGCTCTATCTTTACAAGAGTCAGATCAGACCAAAAATGTTGTATTGCTGCCATATCTGGTCTGGAGCTGTCCAATCCTCACTTTCCAGCATGTATCACTATAAAAAGTTCCTGACTGCTTATGCCCTGCTCTATCTTTACAAGAGTCAGATCAGACCAAAAATGGAGTATTGCTAACATATCTGGTCTGGAGCTGTCCAATCCTCACTTTTCAACTTGCATCACTTTAAAAAGTATCTGACTCCTTATGCCCTGTTCTATCTTTACAAGAATCAGATCAGACCAAAAATGTTGTATTGCTGCCATATCTGTGCTGGAGCTGCACAATCGTCACTTTCCAGCTTGTATCACTTTAAAAAGTACCTGACTCCTTATGTCCTGCTCTATCTTTACAAGAATCAGATCAGACCAAAAATTGTGTATTGCTGCCATATCTGGTCTGGAGCTGTCCAATCCTCACTTTCCAGCATGTATCACTTTAAAAAGTACCTGACTCCTTATGTCCTGCTCTATCTTTACAAGAATCAGATCAGACCAAAAATGGTGTATTGCTGCCATATCTGGTCTGGAGCTGCCCAATCCTCACTTTCCAACTTGTATCACTTTAAAAAGTACCTGACTCCTTATGTCCTGCTCTATCTTTACAAGACTCAGATCAGACCAAAAATGGTGTATTGCTGCCATATCTGGAATGGAGCTGTCCAATCCTCATTTTCCAGCTTGTATCACTTTAAAAAGTACCTGACTCCTTATGTCCTGCTCTATCTTTACTAGACTCAGATCAGACCAAAAATTGTGTATTGCTGCCATATCTGGGCTGGAGCTGCCCAATCCTCACTTTCCAGCTTGTATCACTTTAAAAGTACCTGACTCCTTATGTCCTGCTCTATCTTTACAAGGATCAGATCAGACCAAAAATGGTGTATTGCTGCCATATCTGGGCTGGAGCTGTCCAATCCTCACTTTCCAACTTGTATCACTTTTAAAAGTACCTGACTCCTTATGTCCTGCTCTATCTTTACAAGAATCAGATCAGACCAAAAATGGTGTATTGTTGCCATATCTGGTCTGGAGCTGCCCAATCCTCACTTTCCAACTTGTATCACTTTAAAAGTTCCTGACTCCTTATGCCCTGCTCTATCTTTACAAGAGTCAGATCAGACCAAAAATGTTGTATTGCTGCCATATCTGGTCTGGAGCTGTCCAATCCTCACTTTCCAGCATGTATCACTATAAAAAAGTTCCTGACTGCTTATGCCCTGCTCTATCTTTACAAGAGTCAGATCAGACCAAAAATGGAGTATTGCTAACATATCTGGTCTGGAGCTGTCCAATCCTCACTTTTCAACTTGCATCACTTTAAAAAGTATCTGACTCCTTATGCCCTGTTCTATCTTTACAAGAATCAGATCAGACCAAAAATGTTGTATTGCTGCCATATCTGTGCTGGAGCTGCACAATCGTCACTTTCCAGCTTGTATCACTTTAAAAGTACCTGACTCCTTATGTCCTGCTCTATCTTTACAAGAATCAGATCAGACCAAAAATTGTGTATTGCTGCCATATCTGGTCTGGAGCTGTCCAATCCTCACTTTCCAGCATGTATCACTTTAAAAAGTACCTGACTCCTTATGTCCTGCTCTATCTTTACAAGAATCAGATCAGACCAAAAATGGTGTATTGCTGCCATATCTGGTCTGGAGCTGCCCAATCCTCACTTTCCAACTTGTATCACTTTAAAAAGTACCTGACTCCTTCTGCCTTGCTCTGTCTTTATAAGAGTCAGATCAGACCAAAAATGTTGTATTGCTGCCATATCTGTGCTGGAGCTGCACAATCGTTACTTTCCAGCTTGTATCACTTTAAAAAGTACCTGACTCCTTCTGCCTTGCTCTATCTTTACAAGAGTCAGATCAGACCAAAAATGTTGTATTGCTAACATATCTGGTCTGGAGCTGTCCAATCCTCACTTTTCAACTTGTATCACTTTAAAAAGTATCTGACTCCTTATGCCCTGTTCTATCTTTACAAGAATCAGATCAGACCAAAAATTGTGTATTGCTGCCATATCTGTGCTGGAGCTGCACAATCGTCACTTTCCAGCTTGTATCACTTTAAAAAGTACCTGACTCCTTATGTCCTGCTCTATCTTTACAAGAATCAGATCAGACCAAAAATGGTGTATTGCTGCCATATCTGGTCTGGAGCTGCCCAATCCTCACTTTCCAACTTGTATCACTTTAAAAAGTACCTGACTCCTTCTGCCTTGCTCTGTCTTTATAAGAGTCAGGTCATACCAAAAATGTTGTATTGCTGCCATATCTGTGCTGGAGCTGCACAATCGTTACTTTCCAGCTTGTATCACTTTAAAAAGTACCTGACTCCTTCTGCCTTGCTCTATCTTTACAAGAGTCAGATCAGACCAAAAATGTTGTATTGCTGCCATATCTGGTCTGGAGCTGCCCAATCCTCACTTTCCAACTTGTATCACTTTAAAAAGTACCTGACACCTTATGCCCTGCTCTATCTTTACAAGAGTCAGATCAGACCAAAAATGTTGTATTGCTGCCATATCTGGAATGGAGCTGCCCAATCCTCACTTTCCAACTTGCATCACTTTAAAAAGTACCTGACTCCTTCTGCCCTGCTCTATCTTTACAAGAGTCAGATCAGACCAAAAATGTTGTATTGCTGCCATATCTGGAATGGAGCTGCCCAATCCTCACTTTCCAACTTGTATCACTTTAAAAAGTACCTGACTCCTTATGCCCTGCTCTATCTTTACAAGAGTCAGATCAGACCAAAAATGTTGTATTGCTGCCATATCTGGAATGGAGCTGCCCAATCCTCACTTTCCAACTTGTATCACTTTAAAAAGTACCTGACGCCTTATGCCCTGCTCTATCTTTACAAGAGTCAGATCAGACCAAAAATGTTATATTGCTGCCATATCTGGAATGGAGCTGCCCAATCCTCACTTTCCAACTTGTATCACTTTAAAAAGTACCTGACACCTTATGCCCTGCTCTATCTTTACAAGAGTCAGATCAGACCAAAAATGTTGTATTGCTGCCATATCTGGAATGGAGCTGCCCAATCCTCACTTTCCATCTTGTATCACTTTAAAAAGTACCTGACTCCTTATGCCCTGCTCTATCTTTACAAGAGTCAGATCAGACCAAAAATGTTGTATTGCTGCCATATCTGGAATGGAGCTGCCCAATCCTCACTTTCCAACTTGTATCACTTTAAAAAGTACCTGACTCCTTATGCCCTGCTCTATCTTTACAAGACTCAGATCAGACCAAAAATGGTGTATTGCTGCCATATCTGGTCTGGAGCTGTCCAATCCTCACTTTCCAACTTGTATCACTTTAAAAGTACCTGACTCCTTCTGCCCTGCTCTATCTTTACAAGAGTCAGATCAGACCAAAAATGTTGTATTGCTGCCATATCTGGAATGGAGCTGCCCAATCCTCACTTTCCAACTTGTATCACTTTAAAAAGTACCTGACTCCTTATGCCCTGTTCTATCTTTTACAAGAATCAGATCAGACCAAAATGTTGTATTGCTGCCATATCTGTGCTGGAGCTGCACAATCGTCACTTTCCAGCTTGTATCACTTTAAAAGTACCTGACTCCTTATGTCCTGCTCTATCTTTACAAGAATCAGATCAGACCAAAAAATTGTGTATTGCTGCCATATCTGGTCTGGAGCTGTCCAATCCTCACTTTCCAGCATGTATCACTTTAAAAAGTACCTGACTCCTTATGTCCTGCTCTATCTTTACAAGAATCAGATCAGACCAAAATGGTGTATTGCTGCCATATCTGGTCTGGAGCTGCCCAATCCTCACTTTCCAACTTGTATCACTTTAAAAAAGTACCTGACTCCTTCTGCCTTGCTCTGTCTTTTTATAAGAGTCAGATCAGACCAAAAATGTTGTATTGCTGCCATATCTGTGCTGGAGCTGCACAATCGTTACTTTCCAGCTTGTATCACTTTAAAAAGTACCTGACTCCTTCTGCCTTGCTCTATCTTTTTACAAGAGTCAGATCAGACCAAAAATGTTGTATTGCTAACATATCTGGTCTGGAGCTGTCCAATCCTCACTTTTCAACTTGTATCACTTTAAAAGTATCTGACTCCTTATGCCCTGTTCTATCTTTACAAGAATCAGATCAGACCAAAAATTGTGTATTGCTGCCATATCTGTGCTGGAGCTGCACAATCGTCACTTTCCAGCTTGTATCACTTTAAAAAGTACCTGACTCCTTATGTCCTGCTCTATCTTTACAAGAATCAGATCAGACCAAAAATGGTGTATTGCTGCCATATCTGGTCTGGAGCTGCCCAATCCTCACTTTCCAACTTGTATCACTTTAAAAAGTACCTGACTCCTTCTGCCTTGCTCTGTCTTTATAAGAGTCAGGTCATACCAAAAAATGTTGTATTGCTGCCATATCTGTGCTGGAGCTGCACAATCGTTACTTTCCAGCTTGTATCACTTTAAAAAGTACCTGACTCCTTCTGCCTTGCTCTATCTTTACAAGAGTCAGATCAGACCAAAAATGTTGTATTGCTGCCATATCTGGTCTGGAGCTGCCCAATCCTCACTTTCCAACTTGTATCACTTTAAAAGTACCTGACACCTTATGCCCTGCTCTATCTTTACAAGAGTCAGATCAGACCAAAAATGTTGTATTGCTGCCATATCTGGAATGGAGCTGCCCAATCCTCACTTTCCAACTTGCATCACTTTAAAAAGTACCTGACACCTTCTGCCCTGCTCTATCTTTACAAGAGTCAGATCAGACCAAAAATGTTGTATTGCTGCCATATCTGGTCTGGAGCTGTCCAATCCTCACTTTCCAACTTGTATCACTTTAAAAAGTACCTGACTCCTTCTGCCCTGCTCTATCTTTACAAGAGTCAGATCAGACCAAAAATGTTGTATTGCTGCCATATCTGGAATGGAGCTGCCCAATCCTCACTTTCCAACTTGTATCACTTTAAAAAGTACCTGACTCCTTATGCCCTGTTCTATCTTTACAAGAATCAGATCAGACCAAAAATTGTGTATTGCTGCCATATCTGGGCTGGAGCTACCCAACCATCTCCTTCCAGCCTTGATAGCATTCAGAAGTCTTTACTAGGCAATAAATTATTTTTCCAACTTACAATCTTTTTATTCGGACAGTTTCTTCTCAAGAGCCGCTGCTTTGTGGAACAGTCTCCCGTGACGTTGATTCTCCGATCACTAGTATCTTAACCTCTTCACATCTAGGGCCAACCGTTATCCATCCTAGATATTCTCATAATCTGTATTTCTTATCATCTCCTCTTACATTCATACAACAATCTTATTTAATACCGCTCTACCTTGAGTGGCCCTCTGTTTTTACATTGGGTGAACAATAGCGTAAAAAGACAATCTAGAATTAGCTCGATGGTTGAAGGATTGATTGATTTGTTTTTTAATGTTTATCAACCTTTGGCAGGGTATTTAAATACAGAAAATATTTTTGGATTGTAAGAATTTCTTTAGATAATAATGATTTACTGATACAAGTCCTACTAATTAATCCATAGCTGGTGGGGAGGAAGAGGTGTTTTCATAACAAGAGTATTTGCGTGAATATAACGAATTAGAACCGGCCTCTCTGTTTTCCATACTGTGCCGTTAACAATTACGCCACTCGCACATCCAACCTTAGAACACCTGGTATTCCCATACGGTCATCGATCTAGGTACTGACCATTCTTGACGTTGCTTAACTTCAGTTATTGTTTCAATAGGATATGACCGTAAGCGTGATAAGCGAGCGATAAAAGTAATAAAATAAATCTCTTTTGGAGCTAATTTGACAGCTGTAATAGACTCTGAATCGTTCATTTCAACGTGTTTAACTCAAACCGATTTTTACCGGTTATTTCCGTATATTATTTCTTGCCATGTAAATAGAATCTACTAACTGAGAATATTATATTGATCTTTATAACTGTCTTTCCGGCACACCTAACAATAATTTAGAGTGGCCCCCTGGTGTCTATACATTTCTCAGGTAAAATATATCGATCATTTTTATTCGAAGTTAAATCAAGGTTATTTTTTAAATACTTTCACCCCAGGCGCAACAATAAAACCACTAAAATGCAAAGGGGTTACTGAGTGTTAGAGAATATAAGAAAAATTACTATTAAGGAGAAAGGACAATAGAAGAATAAGAATCAAGAAAATAGAAAATAAAATTTGATATTGCATATAAATTTGGGAAGATCAAAGTTGACTGGGAAGCCAGAAGCGGGAAGAGAGTCCCACGAGTAAGAAGTGCGATAGAAGAAACTCTGAGCATAAAACTTACGGTTACATCTAGCTATTTCAACTTTAAAAATGATGACTCCTTGTACTGCGCTTAAATTCATAAAATCTAGCTACCATTAAGCAGGGGTCGGCAACCTTTTGCTATGTGCCGACTTAAGGTTTTAAAATCATTCTGTGTACCAATAGCATACGTATTTTTATATAAGTCAAGGTCAATATACCTGTTCTACAATATATTTTATATAGTAATATTTAGTATATACACTTTAGTATATATTAACCCTGGAACACTAACCATCAATTAAAGTTACACCACTACTAAGCATGGGTATATCATACCCGATTTTGAAAATATCAAAAAAAAAAATATTAAATATAAATTTTTATTTGAAATATTTTACATGCAGGCACTTCAAACTTTGTACTTTGAGTTAATATTAATAGGAAATGAAAAACATTATTTACGTAAGAAAATCAGTTATTGAAAATTGTAATTAAAACTAGGAAAATTTGCGCTGGGTATTTTATACCCATGGTTAGTGTTCTAGGGTTAAAATTGAAACAGCTAAATATCTTCTTTTCTTTGTAGTAATTATTGGTTTGGACTTCGTAATGTCATTTACGGCTGCGTGCCATTGGAAATTGCTTGGTGTGCCACGTGTAACACACGTGCCGTACGTTGCCGACCCCTGCCATAGAGGGAAGTTCTTCAGAACAATTACCATGAAAGTATTTATTAAAAAAAAATGTGCAGGGTAGCTACGTTACGTGGCAGCAAAATTCAAAGCAAGAACAAATAGTAGACTTATAAATATGTAAGACTTATAAATTGTTATTTTCTTCCTACAGGTTTTACAGCGAGGAAAGAATAAAGAATGCCCAATGGTCGACTATAATTCATGTAATACCATTTCTCGTGAGATCTGACGTCACATTTATTTTTAATTGTTTCACCCCAAACAAGGTGATAATGCCACTAAGACGCAAGGAGTTATATGCGGGTTTTTATACCCTTTGAATTTATGTGACCAATAATTTGTCCTCTAGAAAATAAGGGTAAAAAGAGCATTGACGCAACACGGAGAGAGAAAACAGGACAACACCAGACTTGAGCGAAAAAAGGAAAGGCTTTATATCAGAAAGAGGAAGAAAGAAAAGGGAAGATAGAAAAATTGGGTTTAAAAAATCGTTGCAAAAAAAAAAACAGTGGTTTATTGCGAGGACTTAACTAGTGGCAATAAAGTTCGTTCGGTTAACAGTTCTACTCATTTTTGTTGCAACGTCGGAATATATTCGTCTTCAGGTTGAAGAGAGATTCAGTTTTTGGATTAATTGCTGCAACTGTTGGGACATCCTCATTACTATGTTGTATTCTTGGCCGCTCCATTTTCGGACACCATGTGGCTGCTGGTTGAGTTTTACGGAGCTAAATTTGTCCGTGTTGACTCGTCGGTGGCCCAGGAAAAAAGAGGCCGTGATAGGCTGCTTCCAGCCCAACCCAGAGACCGGTGTTAACGGCCCCATACAAAGGGGGGCAATTCATTTATCTATATAATATTTTCAATAGCTACTGGAAGTGGAATGAGAAGACTCTAGAAGGAGAAATGGCAATAAAAGAAAAGGATTCAGGAAGAAAGAAGATGGCGACTGACGGTGCATTTAGATTTTCGCAAATTGTAGTTATCAGGGAAGCAAAAAATCGGTAAGGTGAGAAGACCGAGAAAAGAAACTATTAAAATGGAACTTACGGTTACACGATGAGACCTAGTAGCCAATCTATTAGTACACTTAAATTCATGCGGTCGAGTTACCAAGGAGGAAAACAATATTTATTTTGAATAATACACAAGGCCAATAGAGGATATAGGAGAAGGCTAGTCTTCAATCTGTCTTATCTTAAAGTTACCTAGCAACGATTACTGACCCAAACATACCAGAGTATTTTTTATACTAAAACAAGATATTCTTACTTATCATTCTTACTACAGTCACCATAATACCTCAAGGTCTCTATGTAGTTCTAACTAGTTCGCATATGTACAATTTGTCTGTGGTGATCGGGGATAAAAATAACAACAAAAAAAGTGAAAATCCCAAGGAGAAGAGCTCGTTAGAACAGCTTCCATGAACATATACCATTATAGAAAATACAGAGATAAGCCACGTCAAGGCGGTGGGAAAGTGATGCCAGGTCAGGACCGATAACATTACAGATTCTTCTTTGGATTCTGTCGAGAATCTCGGGATATATAGCAGGAATACCAGACCAGATGCAGCAGCAATATTCAACGCACGGATAAATGGTAGATTTATAAATGTGCAATATGGATTCTGATGAGAAAAATGATCTGGCACGACACAGTGAACATTGGATCGGATATTTGAAAAACGTTCTGAAGATAGTTTAAGTTTCTTCGGATATTCAAACGTAACATGGACACCCATATTATGCTTGAGTATCCGACGAGAGTTTGAATATCCGACGAGAGTTTCTTAGTGCTTCCTTGAACAACGATCGAACCCTGGACGACGCAAGGATTCATCGATTTCCCAAAATGCCTCCGGACTGGAGCCTCATTATCATCCTATTACGTCAATACATTTTTTTTTCACTTTTTATCTCACTTTCTCGCGTTTCTTTTCACTTTGCTTGCTTTTGCTTTTCTTTTTCTTTTTTTACTGCGTTTCTATTCTTCTAGTTTATAACTTCTTCATTTGCATACTGTTTTCTGTTCCCCCACCTCCCCCCCTTCTTCTTTCTTTACCTCCCCCCATCGTTCTCCTTCGCCCAATAGATTTCTATTTTCCAACGAAAAAGCCTTGAGAGGCCATCTGTGACTTTAATTGACAGTTCGCGCGCTAATCAGTCTCTTTAGCTAATGTTCAAAAAGCTGCTAACCTCTACCCCACCCTGTTGCGCCAAAGAGTAAGCGACTCGTATATTCAGTAGCCAAATCGAAAAGCAAGCGTACAAAACAAGAAACAAAAACGAATTTAAAAGAGGAAAAAAAACTTAGCATTCTAATTGTTATCTATTTGGTGATAAAAAAAACGAGTTTCAATACCCGATACAGTCTTCTTTGCATAATAATAATAATAATAATAATAACAACAACAACAACAATAGTAACAACGAAGAAAGAAAAACAAAAGATAAAATGAATAAAAATGGTTGATGGGAGTAATTACATTAATTCCTGAATAAAACTGATCTCCTTCAACAACCACAGATGCTTTATTTCTACACAACGACATCCTGACAAAGATACGCAACTCCACCGAGACATGTTAAACGTTAACATATGGACAAAGTAAACATATGGTAAAGTGGGTTTATTTAAGCGGCAGGTGGAGGCACGGTGGAGTAATGGATAGACTGAGGAATCGAAGAGCCGAGTTCGAATCCATTCACTTACGTGCTAATACCCTTGGGAAAGGAATGAATCCTCTTCCTCTCTCCGCCCTTCAGCTATGGGTAAATAGACCGGATGGCAACTAGTGGCAGAAAGAAATGGAGGGAAAAATCGTCAGTCATGTATCGAAAGATGCATGATCGCCTAAGCGTGTATCACGCATGGCCCATAACTGACTGATTATGAGGTGTGTAGTACCTTTGCCCCCACCCCAAACGTGGGGAGGGGGAGAATTTGATTGGGGCCCGAAATGTGCTTTTCGACGCTTGCTATCTTATCAATATTTAATTTTTTTACTACTTACTTTTACAAATAAAACTAAGCAAAACTGACTATTAAAGAAATGAAACATTTTTTTTATTCAGATTATGACGTCATTCTGGGATCCTTTTTTTTTTCGTTCAAATCCGTGAATTTGTTTTGCTCATGAAAAGTCTCGAAAAAACACTACACTGCATATGATTCATTATTTTACATAATTAGGTTATAATAAAATTTGTATTTTATATGAATACCACCTCATGAAAAATTGAGATGTAGTAAAATGGGTGGGGCCCCGTTTCATAAATTCGGTAGGGGGACACAAAACCCTTACACCGGCCCTGAATTAGACACATTGTCCGTCACATGTTAACTATGCATGCTTTTTTTTTTTTTACTAGTTAGGCTTGGGACACAAAGACTAAATTTAGTGGTACGTCAATTTATAAAAGATGAAAGGTAAAAAATGCAACTCAGGATTAATTACACTATATAAAAAAACATTATTTTCTTATTCACCAAGTGTTAAAATTATTCAACTTTTAACAAGAAAATCTCAAGTTGATGTTAAAAGTTGCCGCAAAACATTGTTGATTTATTTAAGATGGAATGATCTATTATGACATGTCTCTAATTTCTATTTAGATACATTGTATTTATTTTCTATTTTTCTAGTTCAATTGTTCACTTATATTCCAAATGATCCATGGAATGATCTATTATGACATGTCTCTAATTTGTATTTAGATACATTATATTTATTTTCAATTTTTCTAGTTGAATTGTTCACGTATATTGCATATAATCCATTATTGAACATAATTAGATTACAATAAAATTCGTTTTTTATATAAATACTACCTAGGGGTCAAATGAATTTTTTTCATTTTTTTTCAGACTTGGCGGACATTTGGGCGATATTATTTATTACACATAATTGCCATGACTTAAATAACATGATCTAATAGAGAAATAAATAAATTTTCACCAATAACACTGATTTATTTGCTGCTGACTTTAATCCATCTTAATGAAACACCCAGATATATAATCCGTCTTAATGAAACTCCCTTTATATATATATATATATGTGTGTGTGTGTGTGTGTGTGTGTGTGTGTGTTTATGCAAATACCGTCCATTTTCTGATCAGTGTCGCTGAAATGAACCTTGATCCTGGAAATGAAACTTGAACCGTGAATAATGTCAATAGCAAATATTTAAGTGACACGGAAGAGCGGACATTTCTCAATTTTGAATTTCATTTGTTTCACCTTGGTAAAATAAGGTGCGTTGATTAATTAGGCTTTGTTTCATTAAGTAGACATTTGAAATTAGAAGAGATATACTGTTTGTGCTTTACTTATATTAAAAACTCAATTAGAGGAGTTCCCATAGTTAAATAAATAAAATAATGTATAGAAGAACAAGAAGCAGTTTATAAATTTAAATTAAGCAACGAAACACATGAAAACTGATTGTTTTCAAACAAATATTTTTCACAAATTTCTAGAACTTTTCCCGACACGATATATATTCAAGAGTTCCTAATAACTAAAATCTGATTGAAAGAACTTCGTACCCAACGTATGCCTCTAAGCCAATTTTTAACCAAACAGTCCATTAAAAGCTCTATCTTCTCCTGTATATGATACGTCCAAAGAAGAATCTGCAATGTTATCAATCTCAACCTGGCATCTCAGCTTCAATCACATTCCTACCGTCGTAATGTTTCCACCCTGGCCCCTATATATATATTCTCATGGTAATTGTTCTGATGAGGTGTCCTCTTTGTTGCCCCAACTTCACGAAATTCAGCTGGGAAGTATTTTAACAAAGGACGGGAAGTACGACACTGAAATCCGAAGGCGCATTGGGATAGCGAAAGATGCCTTCCAAAAGCTAAGCAAAGTATTAAGAAATAGGAAAATTTTTATTAGAAACAAAGAAAAGAGTACAGAACTGTTATGTGATATCTGTCCTCCTACATGGCA
>CAHIKZ030003443.1:2980000-3025000 GCA_903632075.3 Acanthosepion pharaonis
AGTGTACGGACGAACAAAAGCGACATCTTGTGCTTTGTTCTATATTTTCTCTGAAAGACTTTTTTTTTTTTTTTTTCGTTTAAGAATTCATTATATGACCCTCCCCATATGGACCATTGAACAGCTGAGGTATGCGACTCCCTTAGAGGTACCTTCGTATTGAATTAAAGGGTAGAAAATAACAACAAAGAAGCCACAAAGGCGTAAAAAATGTTTTCTCGCCGGGAGAGGAAGTTTGGCTTTGAATATAGGGACAAGTCACCTAGTGTGGCTGAATCAATAAGTCTGTAGCCTGACACTTAGCTATGAACTGAATCTTGGTCTGAAATGTTCACTGTATAATAATAACAGGGTGCGATGTTTGAATTGTCGTCTAAATTACACAAAATGGAAATAACACAGACATATCATTTTAACACATATATTTACCAAAAATATACAAAAATATCGTGAAATACTGAAGAATATTATTCAATAAAATCAGCATTGTCTTCAACCACGGCCTCCAAACGACTTCGGACTCTCCTGTAACTCTTCTGGTCAGTCTCCTTGTTTAAGTTGGTGAATACTGCCATAATCCTTGTTTTCAGTTCATCTTTGGTGTTACAAGGAGTTTTTTTTTGTTCTATCTCTCCCTCAACTGAGCCCTACACATAATAATCAGGGGGGTGCAATCTGGGGAATTAAGTGGCCAGATGTAAGGCCGCAGAAATTTTCTGATAGCAATAATTGGGTTCTCCTGCTTGTATGGCATGGTGCAGAGTTCTGTTGCCAGACATCGTGTCTTCCAGCAGCCACCCTCTTGACCCAGGGCAGCACTGCCTCCTCAAGGCACTTGATGTAGGCCTCTTTGTTGAGTCTGAGACATTATTGGAAGATGAATGAAGGCATAACGTCGCCATCACTATTGGTCACACTAAACTCCTTCGTAATCACCATTAGACTCATCCAGCTCTTTTCGAATCCTCTGTCCTCAGATTGACACCCAAGCACTCTGAAATGTTCGTATTGGAGCTTCCGGCACGAATACCAAGCAGTAAAGCATACCATTTCAAAATTTCTGGCATGCGCAAAATTAAAATGTAACATGGCGACAATTTAACCATCGCACACTGTATCTCCACTGATTAGATATTTGTGAAGATTAAAATCGATGTTTTTCAACCTCCTCCCCGAAAAAAAGTAGTATTTTTTTGCCGACGGTGATTACACAAAGTAAACAAAATTTTAATCTCAAATATAGCCGGGTTCGGCTATTACAACAATCTCCTTCAGCAAGCATCTACCTTAAGGGGCTCTCGAGCTTTGTATAGCGTGAACATTATTAAGAGATGTGAGAATTTTTCCGTTCTTTCTTATTTCCATTGGCAGAAAAAAATGATCATAAATTAAATTTTATACATATCTAAGGCTTTTTTTTTTTTTTACTCAGGCGTCAAATTTCCGCGATGAAAATTAAAGATGCCTACTGTATAATGTTCGATCCATATCACTATATTAAACGAGGAGTTCCTACTGTAATTTGCGATCTGCATCTGATATATAATAACATCCTGTTTGGAAGGGAGTCACTACTTTAAGAAGTATATTTTAATCATTTCACCATAAGCAAGACAATAAAGCCACTAAGACGCAAGAGGTTATTGAGTAGAAAGGACAATAAAAAGAACATTTTTCAAAAAGACAAAAGACGACGACTCCTGTTGCATTTAAATTTTTGAAGATTGTAAGTAACCAGGAAAAGATTGTTTAAATTTCTCACATAATAAGATTGAATCAACCGTTTATCATAATAAGATTTATCAACCATTTACAAGAAGCCGGAAGAGATTTCCACGAGCGAGAGAAGAAACTTTTGGAACAGAACTTACGGTTACATCGAGCAAATTCAACAGTAAAATGATGAGAGCTGTCTGCGCTTAAATTCCTGAAATCGATGTACCAAAGGGGAAAGCTCATCAGAGCAATTATCATGAAAATAGCTAAGCGTAGCTTATATGTGGCACAAGGCCGAAAGTATGAGGTACCCAGTGAGGATCGAACTCATTATTCAGTCGTAACTGTTTTAGTGAGACAAGCTTGCTAAACATTGCACTAAACTTCTGAATATAGCATTTGCGTCTTTGAAAAGTACTAGAATTTTTGTAAAAAAAAATAATTGTTTGTAAGCAGTTTCCAAGCAAGTCGTTGCCTAAAAAATTTTAACGACAATTTTTTCAGAAATATATATTAAAATAAAAGTTAAATATATATATATATATATATATATATATATATATATATATATATATATATATATATATATATATTATTTTTTGATAGATGTGAGTTTGTGAGCCTGGGTTTCACGCTTTAGCGATCGTCAGACAAACTGATTGGTCGACCAAGTATGTATATGTGTCTGCATACATCGATGTTTGCGTTAGTACGATGACATAAGCTACGTATTTTCCCCTACCACTTCCACAATAACACCAATACACGCAATCTACATAAACCCAAACTTTTAAAAAAATTAATCAGTTTGTCTGACGATCGCTAAAGCGTGAAACCCAGGGTCACAAACTCACATCTATCCAACCAAATATGTTAGCTCTATCTCTGATATTGAGTGCTTTCTAATAAGTACCGCGCATATAATATATAAATAATTATACATATGTATATTTATTTATATTTATATACACTTTTCACACACACACACACACACACATATATATATATATATATATATATATATATATATATATATATTGCAGTTTGAAAAGCTGTTTATTGAGATTAAATATCGAAAGGCTGAAATTTTAAACAATGAATTTAGATAAAAAAAATACAATAGGGAGGAAGTTTCCACCTTGAACTTATCGGTTTTACTGAGAAGTACCTTTTCTGCTGATCCATCATATCTATTAAGATGCACACTTCGTTCTTGTTCCTATAACTGTAATCTGTAACTGGACACATACTCCTGGCTTTTAATTCGTATTCACTAAATTTTCCTCTAGTTTCCTGAACATAGGTTTTCATAAACTCAACGAGATTCGTGACAAGGATGTTCACATCCGTCGATTGCAGAACCTTGCTTGTTGTTGTTCATTCTTTCGAGTATATCATTCCAAAGAATTGTGAGAAAGGTTATTTCCAGGATTTCCTTTCCGTTTTTTTTTTTTGCTCAATCCTTCTGCCTCTCGCTTTGTATTCACTTGCTTTTCATTGTCAGTTGATAGAAAATCCAGTGCATGTTTTATTTTCTCGAAACGCCCATATAGAGCATAAACAACATCGAAATACGCTGACCATCGTATGTCAGATTGAGGCTTGACCACAAAATCCTTACCCAGAGATGATGTCCATACATTCCAGTGATGAGTAGAAGCAGCAAAAAATGAATACAGATGCTGAACAAAGTCAAAGAATTTTACTGTCTGTAGACAATATTCTTTTGCTTTTACTCCCACCAAGTTCGGGTTGTGTCCAGCACAGAGGACATAGATGGCAAACGTCCTGAGTTGATGAATCCGTGCATGCAATCCTGTATATCGTCCAGATATATTTGAGGCATTATCGTATGACCAACCACGGTGGTTTGATAGGGGAATTTTGTTCTCATTAAGACAATCCAAAATAGTGTCTGTTAGGTCCTTTGCTCCATGAGAAAACATGGAGATGAACATCAAGAAACGTTCCACAGGCTCACAGCTTTTAATGTATCGGACAGTAAATGTCAGTTGGTCTGTGTGTGAGATGTCTGGAGTGGGATCTACACTCATTGTATAATATTTTGATTCTTTTACTTCAAGAATAGCACAAAGAACCCGTTGTCCCATTAATTAAATAAATTCCACACAAATATTTGACGGATTGCTTTTTCCGGGATTTCCATACATTTTGAGTCGTTCATACAAGAAAGGGTCAAATTCACTCAGTAGCTCTAGTATACCTAAATAGTTGTCATTTTTGCTGACGCAATAATCTGATTTTCACCACGAGATGGCGAACCTCTGGAGGCAAGAGAGTGAATTACAGAAACCACACGTGTTAAAACCTTATGCCAAAATTCCTGCTCTGAGCGACGTTGGCTCAAGTAATAATCTACATTTCCAGATTCTTTATGCCTTATCAAATATGCTGTCATGCACTTTCGATGTTCTTCTCCATTTTCTATGTTCTACAATAACATTGCTGTGCTTCCAGCAATTGAACCCCGATGTAGCAAAGGGAGATTCTTTCCTGGACAATGGGTGACAGACAAACGACCTTGGGATGGTGAATAGAGTAGCATTCATGTTTTACACGCTTGTCGTTCCGCATTTCACACTTGAACACATTGTTTGATAAATACCTTGCCTTCATATTCTCTACTCTAGCTGTTTTATGCATTCTGCATGAGTTTGAAAGGTTGTTACCATGATTCTGACATGGTGAGGGCCCATTAAGAATCTAGTAATCTATTGTGTTCGTATCATTAATGTTCCATAGTCTTGGATTGCAAACATCTTTACTGTTACAGATTTGGGTATTTCCTTTTGTAAAATCACTGATAGTAGGCCTGCTGAAACTGGATAATTGGTAGCAGGAATGAATGTAGATGCGGCTTCTATATCTGAAGGAACAGTATTAGTGACTGACATTGCAGGAGTGGATGCTATATCTGATGGAATAGTATGAGTGGCTGTTGTTGCCCTTGTTAATTTTGGAAGTTTTTCTATTTTCTCCTTTTCCTCTGCAGATCTCTTCTGTGCTCCACTCGAAACCTTACGTTACATTTCAGCTTAAAGAGTTATTCACCTGGAAATATGTCTTAAATATTTAGCATTTACTCCAACACCAGCCTATAGGGTTATATTATATAAATGTGTTTACAACAAGGCCTATGTATTTTAAACCTTCTGCTTTCATAAAGAACATTTTCTTCCTTTTAATTGTACAGACAGTATTTATTAATACAAATTCTACTATGTGCTGATTCACAAAACTGTTGGACAAGACTTACATCTAGCTTAGTGACATATCTAGGGTGTCTGGCAATGATCTAGCCTCATCTATGTATAGGTCTACAAGACTACATTCAACACTTTTCTCAACTTACACAATTAAAAAGCTTATCTATTTATATTTTCACAAACTATCAATACCTGGTAATTAGTACTGCATCATAGATTTATCGTCTTAAATAACCACTACATGTTTACCGTACACGTGTTCAATGTCGTGATTGAATGTCAATTTCAATCACTAAAATCTATGCATAAACCTATACTTGGATTCATATACAATGTATAAATACATGTAGTGGTTATTTAAGACGATAAATGTATAAATGTATTCAATAATCATGCCATTGGTATTAATAATACTACAGTAGGTCTAATGTTACTTCAGCTTTTTTCATATTTGCATTAATGTTTAAATCAAAATATTTAGCTAGTTGTAATAACTCTGATTTTTTTAATAAGTGAAATTCTTCAGCAGTTAACGACATTTAAATACAAATAAAAAGCAAAGTCAGTTTTAACAAAAAATATCTGAAGAGAAATATGAATTACTTTCTTTGTTGTTGCTTATGTGAAACAAATATCGAATGAGAAAATTATTTGTTTTAGTTAGGTATCTGCACTAATTCGCCGAAAAACGGCATACCATGATGAAAATACCATGATCCCAAACTTAGTGAAAAAAATTATTATCGTCTAAATGTTTATGTTATTATTAAGAGGAAAGGCTAAATTATTTTTGATGGTTTTATTAAATTTTTTCATCCTTTTTAGAACATTCGAAATTTTAATTAAAAATCATGCTTTTTTTTTTTTTTTTTTTTTTTCGTCAGCGGAATACCATTAAAATCAATTATGTCTACGATTTTTGAGAAATTTGTAAGCAAAAAGTTAAATTCTCCGTTTAAAAATCTTGTAAAAATAAATTATACCTTTTTCAAAAGTTATTTGAGGAAAATTAAAAAAATTAAAGTTTACTATATCTAATTTGAAATAAACATTATTTACTTATTTTAGTTTTTTAGCAGAAAAATGTAGTTGAAAATAACAGAAGCATGTCTGGACCGCGGTGACTTGTTTTTGAGGAGCTAACTGACAGTTACGTCGATGTATTGAAAGATTAGGTCAGAACTAACTTATTTAACTACACAGTAATTTTCAAAAATTAACAAATACTTTCAGCAATCTAATATTTTATTGTTTTTACGTTTGAAGATGCTTTCTGGAAAAATAAAATTTAAAATACTATCAATAAAATAAACTGAAAATTTCATAATTGGGAGCGAGATAAAATTTCATAAAACAGGTAACTATAATTTTTACGTACATCTCTTATGAGATTTTATGGCATTATTTTTATTCATTATTCATTTTTATATCTCAGTTATGAAAAAAATCATAACTGAGATAATATAAAAATGAATAACAAATACAAATAATAACATAAAATATAAAAATATAAAATTTCATAAATAAGATAGGTACCTAATAGGTACCTCTTTCATTTATGAAATGTTATTTTTTATGTGTTAATTTTTTCCTTATTTTTAATATTAATTGTTAAATGACAGTTATAAAAACGTGAATTTTCTGTATTAATTGTGTAATCATTTACTTATTTTATTTAATCATAGTCACTAACAATAGAAGTGTCAAAATAAATTCAAAAAAACGGTTATGTAAATGATTTCAGACTTTAACGAAAATGTCTAAAAAGGCTGAAGAATGTGATTCCCTTTCTTTCCGTCCCTAGAATTGAAACTAAATAAGAAAATAATTAATAATTGCTGTATGTCATTTATTAAAAAACAATAAATAAATTATATTTAAAAAATTAAATTAAAAATATCTAATGAAATAGGGCGTAAAAAAATTTGAAAATGCGATGATGATGGTCAAAGTCAGTCAGAGAATTCTTCAATACGGGCTCGTAGAACGAAAATGCATATTACTGCCGTCGGCGGAAAACTACTCTTAAAACACGTGACATTTTAATGTCATGTCCGATCATCGATATATTTAGAAAAAATGTTTTTTATGCACACTCAAAAACAGCGTTAAATTCTTTTTTTTTTTAAACTATGGGATGCCGCAGATTATAACAAGCTTTCAAATTTATGATCTGTAAAGATAGATCTACCTAATAACTCTATGGATTGAAACTTTAATTTTTAAATATTTAATAACTTTATCACATTTTGTATTTAAAATTGAGGAAAAAAAAAGAATACAATCCTTGTAAAAATCCATTTTTCATCTCTCTCTCTCTCTCTCTCTCTCTCTCTCTCTCTCTCTCATTTTTTTTTGTCGCAACCGTGACAAAATTGTGGGTGGGTCTCTTCCTAAGCTTTGATGTTCATTTCTAAACAAAAACATTATTTCAGCTGAGTTAATGCGATGCTATGTATGTAATGTATGTATTGCACCAATAATACACCCTGAGGTACTTTGGTCTTCTTGTTTATATCCGGCATCAACACAGGGAAAACACTGTGTCGACTCTTGGCGACGGTCACCTGATAAGCACTTAGTTTATAAATATAAGAGATTTGAAAGAACGAGACGATACAACCAGACAACAAATAGCAAGTCACGAGCAGCGCCTGATTAATTTACTCAATACATGTTTTGTTTCATTTTTAAAGGAATAGTTCTTCCTTATCCGCCATTCTCTTCGACACACGACCTTCATATCTCTACTAAGACACCCTCCCGCTTGCCTCTGCCATTTTTTTTTTACAGGCCGCCTATTTCTAAAAGTGAAAAGACACAAGTAAACTAACAAGCCTTATTGTTTTATGCCGGCAGAATATGCCTTTCAATATGTCTGTTTTTGCGTTTAGGGGTTTATTTGGGAATTTGTGTTTTATCGGGAGTGTCACCGTCCAAGAATACATAAATGCAGTATTCATACATAAGTGCATAGATTACTTAACCAAGATTACTCGGTGTTGCCCCGTGTTAAATTGATACATTAGTGTCAACGTGTTTAGTACTCCGGTTCCAAAATATTTTATTCAAATTATTTCATGTCATCAATATTTAATCAATACAAGGCCTAAGAGCATTTAAAAGAAAACTTTACTGTTTTTAAATCATCTTACATAAGCCAGTCAGATATGCGCCATTCGTGATACACGCTTAGGCGATCATGTTTCTTTCGATACATGACTGACAAAGCAGATTTTTTTTCCCGCAGTAGGTTGCCATTCTTTCTTCGGTAGACCAGTTGTCATCCAAAGCTATAGAACCCGGTCTGTTCCGCTATTTACTATCCCCTGGGGTGGGGAGAATAAGAGAATTCATATCTTTCCCAAGGGTAGCCCGTAAGTGAATGTAATGGATTTGACTGAAATTCGAACTCGTCTCCTCCGATTACCGCAATCCGAGCCGCTATCCATTACTCCACCGTGCCTCCACATCTCAAAAACATTTTAATAGTTTTTTTTAATCATCTTCCACGCAATTACCATTTTAATGTTTTTAAATCATCATCTGTAGAAACGCAAAAAAAATAAATGAATAAACAATATGTTGTCTCTTGTGAAAAAAGCACCGAAAAATATATTCCGATCTCCATGTTGCATGTTTTTATTATCATCGCTTTATCATCCATTTCTATATCAAGATAGCAAAAGAAGTCTTCTAAAAACTAAGCAAAGTATTCAGAAAAGAGAAAGTTTCGTCATAAAATAGTGTTGAACTGCAAGGTACTATTAGTCCTCTCCTATATGAGAGTGAATGCTGGAAAATATCCTCACAGATGAAGATAAGATTTGAGGTAACAGAAATATTGTTCTACTGATACTGAGAATATCATGTTCCACACATGTGAACAACGTGATAATTTTAAAAGAAATGGAAACAAAAAGAACACTTACAAAGACAACTGAAATTTCTAGGACTCATAATGAGGAAAGAAGGCTTGGAGAGTTCTGAAATATAAAGACTTGAAAATAAAGCTTAAATTTAAATGTTTTAACAAATGATAGAAAATGTGACACCCAAATCCGAAGGCGCATTAGAATGGCAAAAAATGACCCCGAAAAATAAAACCCCAATATTAGGAAACAAGAGAATTTCATTAGAAATTGCTCTGTGATAGCAATCCTCCAATAAGGTAGTGAATAATGAAGAACTTCATCACGGATGAAGCGAAGACTTGAGGAAACAGAAATGAATTGCAAAAGTAGGTATACAGTAATAAAAAACAAAACATGCGCACAAGACGTATAGTACTGATGATACAAACACTTGAATAATAAACATATGAATAATATGTTGACCATGTTTGCCGCAGTCTCAGAATATGGAATCCAGTGAAGTCCGTAATCTGTTCAATATCAGAGGTCGGCAGTGAAGATTCAGAGAAAGTAGCGGTTGTTAAGTAATTCTTTAAGTCTTCGATATCAGGTTAGCAGTGCAGACAATTTGGGAGAAAAAAAATGGCTGCCTTTATACACGTCGCATTGAATATTTTGAGCTTTCTGATTGGTTAACCCTTCTATTGGTGAATTATAAAATGAGTTAGCTCATTTAGGCTAGCTCACTAGTACTTAAATACCAAAAAATACTGCAACATAATAAACATATGAATAATAAACATATGAATAATAAACATCAATCTCTGAAATGTTCAAATTGTTTGCCCCTGTTATTCACACAATCCTCTTTACCTGCAAAGTATTTATTATTATTACTTATTACAAAAAAAAATTTTAATATATGTATTATAAAAAATAAATAAACACAATAAAACTAAACTTTTTTTAGTTCAATAAATTTCCATTTTCTTAAACAAATTAAGAAAATGGATTTTCTTTCACTTGTAAACCAAAGTAAAAAACTAAAATTTAAATTAAAACTTGTCACAGTTTTGAAATATAAAACATGGAAATAAAGCTTAAATTTAAATGTTTTAACAGATGATAGAAAAATTGGAAAAAGAAATCCGAAGGCGCATTGGCATAGTAAAAAATAATTTCGGAAAATAAAAACACAGTATTTGGAAACAAGAGAATTTCATTAGAAATTGCTCTGTGATATCAATCCTCCAATATGGTAGTGAATAGTGAACAGTTTCATCACGGATGAAACGAAGACTTGAGGAAACAGAAATATGGTTCTACAGAAGGATGCTGAGAATGCCATGGACGGAGCATGGGAGCAACGAGGAAGTTTTGAGGAAAACAGAAGCAAAAAGCAAAATAGAAAAAAAAATAGAAACAACTTGTACTTAGAATCAGAAAGAGAGAGTTAAAATTTCTACGGCACATATTGAGGAAAGAATACTCGGAAGAATTGACATTCACAGGACATATTGGAGGCAAGAGGGAAACAGTGAGTAACCCATGTAATGAGCTTAAACCATTTGATAGCAGAACAGGGAATGAGTGAGACCGTAAAAAAACAAAACAAAAAAAAACACACTGCTGAAAGTTAAAAGGATAAGAAATTGTGAAGAGACATGATCGCCCACATCCTGAAAAGATACGGCACATTGAAGGACAATATACAAGTACTTTTAAGGACTGTAACGGAATAATAATAATAATAATAATAATAATAATAATAATAATAATAATAAACAAAAAGAACACTTACAAAGACAATTGAAATTTCTAGTACTCATAATGAGGAGAGAAGGTTTGGAGAGTTCTGAAATATGAAACTTGGAAATAAAGCTTAAATTTGAGTGTTGTAACAGATAACAGAAAAATGTGGCACCGAAATCAGAAGATGCGTTGAAACAGAACAAAAGATGATCTCGAATAACTAAACAAAATATTAAGAAACAAGAAAATTTCAATAGTAGATGTTGATAACTATGTAATATCAATCCCCATCTGGCAGTAAATGCTGGACACTATCTTCACAGATGAAGAGAAAGCCTGTGGTTCTACAGTAGGATGCTGGGAATGTCATGAGTCGGACATGTTAGAGGACGTTTTAAAGGAAAATTAAAACAAAAGAGGCATTTATAGATGGTGAAAGTTGGAATTTCTAGGACACACTATGAGAAAAGAGGGCTTGGAAAATCTGACACTCACGGGGCAAGAGGGAAACAGAGATTAACTTACATTACGAGCTTGTATAAATGGAAGGCAGAACAGAGAAGGGGAAGGATAATAAGAACAAATATTGTTAAGTGCTATGAAGGATAGGAAGTTGTGAAGAGCCACGACCAGCTAGGTTTTAAAATCTCGGTATCGGAGCAGTTTAAGTCTCAAATTAAAAAATCTTAAACTTTAAGATTTTCTGATTTGAGTGCAATTGCTCATAAAGGTGTTGTTATCGCGTCTTGGCTTTCTTGTCAGGATCAAAGCGTAGTATCTGTTTTCCCCGCATTTGAGATGGCGCTCGGTCCGGATGATACCAAGCCTGCAGCAGCACCTTCCTCATTAAAGCGTTTTTTTTAATTGCTTAAAATTTAACTTGGAACATATATAAATTGAATTTTTTGTCGTATGGTCGGCGACTAAACCTGCTCCCTAATCCAATTTATTGCGAGTAAGACTGGTCGTTAGCAACTCTATACGATAAAAACTAAAACCTACCAACGGGCGGAAAACCGCTTGACGAGGCAGCGGTGAGCTAACTAGAGATGGTGTCTCAATAATATCACAGTGGAGAAGGCAACGGGAAACTACTCGACTATTAATCCCAAGATTATTCCTGGATTTAATTAATACAAAACAAAATAACTTCAAACCTGAAGCACGGCTTTACGAGGTAAACTGTAAATAATGTCATAAGATTTACATATGAAAACCATTTAATAATCGTAAGAACTTAACAAAATATAATGCTACTTTATGATGGACCATTCTCAATTTAATGACTGAATAAACTCCTTGAAAATTCTACAACTACAAGATACCCGTGGAAATTCCCCTATTGCATCGTTAAGTATATGAGCACTGACAAAATATCACAATAACAACCATAAGCATGAATGCAGGTCATTATTTAAAAAAGAGGGTACAAATGAAAAGATTTAAAAGTGATATGATTTTTCATTTCATTGAGGCAGATGTTAAACGTATGAGAGCGTTGTCGCTTCCTCTATATTCTCTTTCTTTCTTTGCTTCTTTCTTTCTTTCTTTCTTTCTTTCTTTCTTTCTTATTATTTAGACTTTCTTTTTCTCTGTAAAAGCAAACAGCCCCTGATATAAATCTTCCTTCTGTCTTTCCTAAAAAACGAAAAACACCATTATTTATCTGCGGTAATGACATACGTGCTAACTTACGATCTAATGTGTTGTAGAGTAGTTTTCACAGTAGAGGCTTGTATTTCAATAAGTCTTCCTAAATTAGGTTCGACGTACAAAACGTTGGGAACTTGAAATAAGAGTTAATGACGCAGCAATCTAGTTGTGATGGGTGATACTTCAATATCCATCATCGACTGACTCGCTCAACACCACTGAGCCCAACTGGCGCCCGCTACTACTACTACTACTTATTATGTGTGGGAGAGTCTATTAATAATAAAATAGGTACGTCAGGTATAACATAATGATTATATGATAATTCTACTAGACATAAAATAGGGGATCGATTTTATTATTGCTATTAATTAATAAAATGGCCCTCCATTTGAATTGCTACATATGACTATAATAACTGGAAAAATATATTTAAAGACTGATATATGTCTACCTTTAATGGTAGTAATAATAAATTGACCCCCATAAATTACTATATTTTAGTCTAACTGATGAAATATATTTAGGAATCACATGTGGAAACTTAACAATAGTAAGGACTTAAAATAGTATTATTATATTAACAGGAGATCGAATGGCTGTGCGATGGTAAGTTTGTACCTTTGCAGCCAAGGTCCACGCGGTTGAATCACCCTCAGCTTCCATCCCTCTGTTGAGGATCGGGGGTGTTGTTTTTGTGTGTTGTATTAGAAACACCTCTGTAACTCCTGGTAGAACATTAAAGGATCCAACTACAACTAAAATATGAAAGAAGTCCAACTGAAGATAAAGAAGACAAACAAGACTAATATATATATATATATATATATATATATATATATATATAAGCATGACGCCCCGAGCAAGGCGTGAAGCCACTAGGATGCAGGGGGTTGCAGAAGATCTGGAGCGAGAGCAGATAGGAGTGATAGAAGAAAGGATGAGGAGAGGGATAGTGGGTAGATCAAGGTAACTGGAGATGTCGATTGATATTACATTTGAATAGTTGGAGATTATAGCTCTCAGGGAAACAGTAATTGGGAAGGGTGTTCCACAGGCGAGAGGTGCGAGGTATGAAGCTATTGGAGTAGAAGAGACGGCTACATTTAAAAGTTTCTACAGTGTAAGGGTGGGAACGGGATGCCAGCCTCGTAGGGCGCTTGAATTCATGGAGTCTGGGAACCAGTGAAAGCAGCTCATCGGAGCAATTACCATGAAAGTATTTGTAGAAAAGACAGAGAGAGGCGACGGCGCGTCTGTGAGAGAGTGACTGTAGACGAGATGCCAGATCAGGGCCAATTATATTACATATCCGTCTCTGGATCTTGTCAAGAACTCCGAGGTAAACAGAAGATGCCCCAGACCATATATGGCAGTAATACTCCATGCAAGGGCGAATGGTTGATTTGTATATTTGAAGTATCGATTCCGGGGCGAAAAATTTCCTGGCGCGGCACAGAGAGCCAACTTTCCTTGCGGTAGACGAAGCTATTGACTCAACGTATTTGTTCCATCTCAGGTCAGCAGTCAACGTGAGACCGAGCAGACGCAGGGAGTTGCTCCCAAGAAGTTGAATATCAGACATTCTAATTGGGGGCAGGGAAGGATCTCTATGGTGATTAATAGAGAGTAGTTTAGTTTTTGAGGCGTTAAAGTTGACCAGCCAATTCTTGTCCCAATTAACAACCGATTGGAGGTCCATTTCAAGACGCACGGCCAGGTTAGTTTTGTCACCGACACTAGATTTGTTTTTGAGGCAGGAGTAATATATATATATATATATATATATATATATATATATATATATGTGTGTGTGTTATTGTCCATTGTAAAATTGTTTTGTTTAATATATATATATATATATATATATTAAAAAAAATTGTTTAATATATATATATATATATATATATATATATATATATATACTATTACGAACCCCCTCCCTCCACCCTTTTCTCCAACCTTATCGATAGCGAAGGTAGAGGAGGGTCGTAATTTGTGTTATTTTGTTTTTTAACATTTTACATTTTTTTTTATAAAATATATTTCTTTCCCAAGGGTCTCTTTCCGGCCGAGCGGAATCGATTAAGGAACAAACACGATAAGCGACAAACAACAACGGAGACAGGAAATATGAATTTATTAACAAACATGGAATCGTGGAAAAGATAAAAATAAAAAAACGGCCAAAGCAAAAATGACGATATGTCAAGACTAAACATTCAAACATTGCGGACAAAACAGTGGGAGGAGAGCGTCCACTAAGAAAGGTAAACATAAAAATCAGCCTATGGCCTTATGCCATACTGCCACGAATTTATAGGACATGTGCTATACCTGCACGGATTCACAAAACATCAACATTTTAAGACAGCGTGGAAAGAAACGTATAATAAAAAAGATTTCATGCTAAATTTGCATGAAAGTACAAACACGAAAAAAGAGGTACATTTAAACAAAACGGGGTACAAGAAAAACAAACTTAACTCAGAATAATAAGTCCTTTTTCACTAACAATGTCTCTTAGTCTTATCTTTTTCTTTTTCCTTTTCTATTTCTTTTTATCAGGGTCTCTTTTTGAGGTATTCTCTTACTTCTTTCTTTTCGTCGTCTCGGGGCTCGGCTGATGATAAAGCAGAAAATACGTTCTCTCTCTCTTTCGTCCTGGTATGACAGTATTCTCGCTCGAGATGATCTGTTCTTTCTTTCTTTCTTTCTTTCTTTCTTTCTTTCTTTTCACTTTCGTCCTTCGTTTAAGGGCTTGATGCCGGTTGAAACTGCTTTCTTTCTCTTCGATATATCGGCGTTTCGCGTACGTCGTCAAGCGGGTCCATCTATCCAACTCGGAGACCAATTCTCCTCGCACTTTTTGCGAACACATCTGATCAGTCTGTATACTAAGACATTTGCCAAACGTCCGGCCAGCCAATTTTCAAAATACTAACTTTTCCCCATTATGGGTGGAATGGAGTCATCGACTCCCTCTCTTATCTTCAGGGTCAGAGAAAGTTTAGTTTAAAATGTTTCAACCTATCCCAACCGGAATCTATCCGCGTAGATCATACTGTCAACACCCTGACCAAAAGAGAAGGAAAGAGGACGCTCTGGTCAATCCTTGCCGCCACGAAGTCTACCTTCCTACCTTGGGTTTACTATCTTTACATTTTCTGCAAGTACTGGGCTCTTTGTTTTAGAATGCTTCTAAAATATAAGCAATGGTATATTTTTATAATAAATCTAGACCGGGGTTCGTAACAATATATATTAAACAAAACAATTTTACAATGAACAATAACATTTGTGTGTGTGTGTAAACATTGGTGTCTGTTCTTTGGTGAATGTTCGTACGCACGTGTATGTGGGTATAATGTTCATGGAGTCTCCCACAAATGGGAAAACGCGGATCTTCTAAGAGAGCTTACATTGTAGTCGTTGAAATGAAGAAATGAAAAAGAGAACGAGGCGAGAAGTCGCCCAGTATTTATAGTATAGGGAGAATGACCCCTAGTGACAATTTGGGAATTAAGGAGGAGCTAACTCTGACACCTCCCCTTTTTCACCCAGTTTGAAGTGTTAACGTCTCCTCCCGATAAAGCAGAACGTTTGGCTCGTAAATTCTTTTCTAATTCTACTCCTGACATATCTGGGGTATCTTTGTCTGACTCTCCACTTAGGACTGAGTTCGTGTTGATTGCTTTCTGTTATTTCTCTCCACTTGATCCCCACAAAGCATTTGGAGCTGATGGCATCCCTAAAATAGTCCTTAAGAAATATGCTCCTGAACTAGCTCCTAATTTCTACAATAAATAACTGGCAGCTTCTTGCTTTCCGATCTGTTGGAAATCCTCTTCTGTAGTTCCAGTCATAAGAATTCGGGTGAACCGTCTGGTAACCTTCCAGCTATCGGTCTCTTAGCTTTCTAGCTCATTTTGGAAAAGTACGAGAGGACCTAATCAACTCTGAATTGCTCATGCATCGCACATTGCAGGGTCTTCTTTCAGATAAGCAATCTGACTTTCTCTTCTCCGCTAATGTTAACTGTTAATATTTTAAGGATTATTGCTGAAAGAATATTTGAAACTTTAGATAAGAATGGTGAGGCTCGGTGCGTTGCTTTGGACATCTCGAAAGCCTTTCATAGGGTTTGGCATGACGGTCTTCTTCGCAAGTTGAAAAGATATAGTATTTCTGGTGGAATTTTTTTATCTGATTCACTCTTCACGAAATGAAAGTCATCCTGAACGGCCACTCCTCTATATCTTTCTATAGTAATGCAGGTGTCCCCCAAAGATCTATCCTTGGACCTACGCTGTTCTTAATTTTCATCAGTGGTCTTCCTGATGGCATTAGTTTCCAACTTGATATCTATGCTGATGATTCAACTATTTACTCGTGTCTTAATAGTAAGTCTAATTGGTCTGATATGGTCAAATTGGCAGTTGTTCTAAAAATGACCTACAATCTGCTGTTAACTAAGGTAAGGAATGTCTTGTTAATTTTTACGCTTCAGAAAACGAAACTGCTCTCTATTAACCATCTGAGAAACAACATCCTGTCTTCAATTCAGCATGGCTAATGCTAACCTCCAGGAAAGTGATTCGTTGATCTTTCTCGGGCTAACAATTACTGCTGACATGAAGTGCAAAGAATATATTGAATCAATTGCTAGGTTTGCTGCTAAGAAATTTTATTCACTATATCGTGTTAGATAATTTTTCTCTCCAGAATCTATCTAAATTTCTAAGTCTCCAATTCGTCCAGGCAATGAGTATTGCTGCCACATATGGTCTGGTTCTCCTGCTATACATTTAGAGATTCTTGATGAAATCCAAACAAGAATCTGCAATGTTATCGGTCCTGACCTGACATCTCGGCTTCAGTTCCTCTCCAAACGCCGTAATGTAGCTTCCTTGTGCATTTTACTTTCATGGTAATTGTTCTGATGAACTTTCCTCTATGGTACCTAGACTTTATGAATTTAAACGCACTACTAGATTTGCGGCAAGGTCTCCTCATTTTACTGGTGAAATGCAACCGCAACTTCTATGCTAACAGTTTCTTCTATCGCACTTCTCGCTTGTGAAACTCTCTTTCGGTCTCTAGCTTCCCAGTCAATTTTAATCTTCAAAAACTTAAATGCAATGCCAATCGTTATCTTCTGTTGTCTTTCTGTTCTTTTACTATTCTCTCTACTTAATAGTATTTTACTTTTTTTTTTTCATACTCTGTAACATTAAGTACCCCCCCCCTTGCGTCTTAGTGGCTTTATTGCCTTACTTGAGGCAACATGATTTTTTATAAATTCCTTTGGTAAAATAGGCGTTCCATTTTTTAAATCATTTCACCCCAAGCAAGGCAGGATAGTCACTACTACTCAAGGGATTACAGATAGAGAAAGTGAGAGGAAAGACTGAATATAGGGGGAATGGGGAAAGGATAAAAGATGAAAAGGGTTCAAGTCAACAGAAGATGGCGGTTGACGTTGCACTTAAATTTTTGAAGATTGTAGTTATTAGGGAAGCAAGTAAGCGGAAGGGAGTTCCACTGTCAGGAAGTGCGAGAAAAGAAACTGAGTAGAAATGGTGGTTACATTTAACTATTTCAACAGTAAAAAGGTGGGACTTAGATGCCAAACTAGTAGTACGCTTAAATTCATGTAGTCGGGGTATCAGGGATAAAAAAAAAAACTCCCCAGAGAAGTAACCATGAAAATATTTGTAGAAAAGACAGAGGGAAACCACATCACGTCTGTGAGAAAGTGACTGAAATCGAAGTGCCAAGTCAGGTTCGATTATATTGCAGATCCTTCTTTGTCAAGAATCTCAAGATGATTAGCAGGAGCACTAGACCAGATATGGCTGCAGTATTCAATTCACGGACGAATGGTAGGTTTGTAAATGTGCGAGATGCTCTCTGGCGAGGAAAACCTTCTGGCACGACACGGTGAGCCAACTTTCCTTCAAGTAGATACAGCTACTGATTCAATGTAGTTGTTCCACTTCAAGTCAGTTGAGAAAGTGAGGCCAAGAAGACGCAGAGAGACGCTGTCCTTGAATCAAGCATAAGCCATGCTGATGGCGGTCAGGGAAGTTTCACTATGGTGATTAAATGAAAGTAGTATTTAGAAAGCTTCTTTCCAAGAACCACTACTTTGTTGAACAGATCTCCACATGCAGGCTTCCTTAAACACTCCACTTACTTTCATGTCACATATCTCATTCAGTAACCCTCTAGCTTGGGAGGATCTTGAGACTTGGAACTTTTTTTTTTTAAAGGCCAGCAAAGTCACAGCCGGGAAGAAATATCTGTCAATACTGTGTGAGTGAGCGAGTTTGCATGCGTGTATATATGTTTGTGTGCGTGATTAATTTAAATTCAATATATGTCATAGGCTAAGTTACATTTTACGATGTCATACAGACTTACCTACCCACGTTAATATAATTGTTATTTTGTTTTAGTTTTTTTTTTTTTTTGCATGTTGTATGATCCTATTATACGTGATCAACTTTTACGACTTGAAAGTTAGGAAAAAAAATTTAAAAAATCAGCCCGGACTCTTGAAAACGAATTTATATGACATTCTCTTTCTCAATTTCTCATTTCCTATTCTCTTTTCTTTGTCCTTTCCTTTTTCCAGTTTCTCTCTGAACATTCATATATGTATCTTTCTTTCTCACGCCTTCTTTTACCCTCTTTTTCTCTTTCTGTCTCTCTTCCTCTCACAACGCGCACCCGACCGCTTAGTGCACACAAAAAAAATAAAAATAAAAAAAAATCCATTCTTTTGTCAACAGAACAAGATCGTTAAAGATTCCAACAGAAACAATGGGCACTTTGACTTAGGGGAAATGGTTAACGAGCAAATCTGGCTGTAAATGACTACGATTCTACAAAGATTTCAGTGAGTTCTATCCTCACCGGGTGTCCCATATTTATCATGATATTTAATTAATTATAATCATTTGATCATATATGGTCACGTGACCGACAAAGAGACCCGTGTTCGAATCTCACCATAGTCGATTTGTCAGGAAGATGACTTCTTGATGTTATTAGCCTGGGAAAGTGACTGAGAACAATACCACGGGGTGACACACGCCTTGTGGGTTAAATTTGGTAAACGGAACTATCTGCGAGCCATCGATTGCTGTGATGACATAAAATCACAAGTCATAGTGACCGAGAGTTTGAGTGTACTGGTTATATTTAAACTGTTGATCCCGCCAGATAATGCGCTCTCTCTCAGAAGTTGTCATTAAAGTCCCCTCAGTATAGTTTCAGTACAAACTACTGTTGGACTCTTCAATCAAATCTGTCTGAGCAGGCGACTGCAAACGGGATTGGGCGTAATAGATAAGCATACTCGAATCCAAGAATAGTTTTTTTCAGGTGTACATGCAGTCAGATTTCGATTAAAGGCCTGTAAAAAGGAAATAGGGATTGATCTGATTTTTACGGCTTCTCAACCCTTTGTTGCTTATTTAAAGCCGAAACATATTTTGGGATTGTAAGAGTATTTCTTTTCTTTCTTTTGAGCGAATATTGCATTAACAATTTTTTGATAATAGAAGTGTTTTTTTCCAAGTATATGCCCTAATATTTAACCCACAGCTGCGGAGGAAGAAGGATTTTTGCCTTTCCCAAAGATATTTGCGCATAAGTGAATTCGAACTCGGCTTCCTGATTTCCCATTCCGAGCCGCTATCCATTACACCAGACGCAGATCCACCGTAAAAGACGAAAATAATTTTAATACATCTTAATATATTATATGGTTAATAATGTAGTAGAATCCTAGATAGTCTTTAGATGTGTACATGAGATAGGCTTTGGAGTAAAGGTCTGTAAAAAGTGAAAATATGTTGGATACATCCTAATATATAATAATAATATTAATAGGAATTCTAGTCTTTAGATGGCGGCACCGTGATGTAATGGATAGCGCCTCGGATTGAAGAATCGGAGAACCAAGTTCGAATTCCAGTCAAATCCTTTGCATTCACTTACTTGGGAAAGGTATGAATCTTTTTATTTCCCCAGCTATAGGTAAATAGCAGGACAGACCAGGTTCTATAGCCTTTGATGACAACTGGTCTACCGAAGAAAGAAATGTCAACCTACTGCGGGAAAAAATCTGCCTTGTCAGTTATGTATCGAAAGATACATGATCGCCTAAGTATGTATCACGAATGGTACATAACTGACTGACTTATGTAAGATGATTTAAAAACAGTAAAGTTTTCTTTTAAATGCACTTAGGTCTTGTATTGATTAAATATTGATGATATGAAATAATTTGAATAAAATATTTTGGAACCGGAGTACTGACACCAATGTATTAATTTAACACGGGGCAACACCGAGTAACCTTGGTTAAGTAATCTATGCACTTATGTACGAATACTGCATTTATGTATTCTTGGACGATGACACTCCCGATAAAACACAAATTCCTAAATAAACCCCAAAACAGACATATATTGAAAGGCATATTCTGCCGGCATAAAACAATAAGGCTTGTTACTTTTACTTGTGTCTTTTCACTTTTAGAAATAGGCGGCTTGTAAAAAAAAAAAAAAAAAAAATGGCAGAAGCAAGCGGTCGGTTAAAGACATTAATACGTTTGATTCCATAGGTAAGATGAAAGTCCAATTGGGACAGTTTCTTTTCAAGACCCGCTGAATTTGTGGAACGGACTCTGAAGAGGATGCTTTTCAAATCTCGACAATCTTAACCTCTTCAAGGGTCAGCAGTTACTTGTTGATATGAAACAGTTAATTGATAAGTATGAGACAAATGCGCCTCTACATTGAGTTGGCGAAAAAGTTCGTTCCGACTTTGTCATTAAATAGCACATTTCATTCTATTGTGATAACTGTCATATCAAAATGCCTATTGTCATTCAAATTCTAATAATAAAAAGTCAATCAAAGTAGAGGGTTACTATGTGGAGCTGTAAACATTTTCCCAAGCGTAGCTTAGATGTGGCACAAGGCCGAAAGCATGGAGCATCTAGTGAGGATCGAACTCAGTTTTCAGTAGTAACTGACCTAGCAAGACAAGATTGCTAACCATTACACCACGCCGAGGTGCCCAACTATGTGGCGGTGTATGAGCGTAAGAAAAGGTAAGAGGTGAAATTTTATCCAGGTAAGAGAAGGGCTCACTCTAGGCTTGAAGAGTTCAAGATTTAATTGATGAATAATAGCTTAAGAATTGGATACTGAAGATAAAAGAAAATAAATAATATTTTCGGTTTGTTATGTCTTGCTTATTATTATTTAAAGAAATCTGAAAATACGAATCAAAATGCAAAAGATTCAGACCTTCACAGATACAACCCCATACACAGAATCGAACCATCCTTCCCTCCCTTCGTATTCCATTGGTAAGGAGGAAGTTCCAACAGCTTCTTCTCATTACAATCTAAACTTCTACAAATCTAGGGTCAACCTTTATCTATCCCACTTATTCTCTTAATATGTACATCTTGATTCCTCCTTATACTTCATTACAACAAACTCATTTAGTAACCCTCTATATTGAGTGAATCTTGAGCTATGAAATAGAAAAAATAAAATATTATAAAATTTACAATATTGTGAAATCATATATAGCCTTTAGGAGCGTTCATTGAATAAGCTTTCGAGTAAAGATTTGTAAATGATAAAAGTACATCTTTCTTTTTTTTTTTAATCATTTCATCTCCAAGCAAGGCGGTAATGCCACTAAGACGTAAGCGGTCTACTGGAAGTGAAAGAGAATGAGATTTAGAAGGAACCGGAAACCCAGTCCTAAACAGGAAACAAGGGGTAAACATCTACTCCCGTTCATAAGACCGGGGACGTGTGTGAACCAGACGATAGGCGAACATATCCACCCCTGCTAATGGATACAATCTAATAATGATTACTCGGAGAGCCGAGTTCGAATTCCAGTCGAATCCATCGCATTCACTTATGTGCTAATACCCTTCGAAAAGGTATGAATTCTTTTCTTCCCCCAGCTATGGGTAAATAGCAGGACAGACTGGGTTTTTTGTTATCAACACACTTTTTGAAAATTAATTTTTTTGTGACAGATTACTTAAGTTTTGTTAGCCAAGTCAAATATATAATTAAAAAATGTTTCTTATAACCTAAACATATTTAGTGGATACACCTGTTTAAGTGAACATCCCCACTCATCTCTTTGTTTTTTAAGCAGTGTAATTGATGTCAGTGTCCTGAGCAATTGAAAATCTCAAAGAAAATCTGCCTCTTGGTAGGGATCAAATCTTTGTTCTCCTTGCATAGGGAAAAACCACCTTTTAAACTAGGTGTGCTTTAGACGACTCAGCCACAAGAGATCTCAGCAAAGAAAGGCTCAATTACTCTTTATAAGAAATGCAGATCTCACGGTGGAGTAATAGATAGCGGTTCAGACTGAGGACTCGGAGAGCCGAGTTCGAATTCTAGTCAAATCCATTACATTCACTTACGTGCTAATACACTTGGAAAAGGCATGATGCACGCTTAGGCGTTCATGTATCTTTCGATACGTGACTGACGAGGCAGATTATTTCCCGTAGTAGGTTGCCATTTTTTCTGAAGTAGACCAGTTGCCATCCAAGGATATCCATAGCTATGTCTATTGCTGGGGTGGGGAGAGAAGAAGAGGATCATACCTTTCCCAAGGGTATTAGCAAGTAAGTGAATGTAATGAATTTGACTGGAATTCGAACTCGGCTCTCCGATTTTTCAATCCGAGCCGCTATACATTACTCCACCGTGCCTCCTCATTTAATGGGGTTTTTATCATCTTACATGCAAAAACCCCTTTAATGTTTTAAATCATTTTCCAAAAAAAAGAACAATTTAATGCTTCTTAAATCATCTTCCATGCAAAAACCCTTTTAATGTTTTTAAATTATCTTCTGAAAGAAATGCAACAACAAAAAAAGAACAATACAATATTTTGCCTCTTGTGAAAAAAGCACCGACAAATATATTCCGATCTCTGTCTTGCATGTTTTTATTATCATCGCTTTGATCATTATGCAATTCTACATCAGACGCTGACGGAACATCTTTTGGTTCTTCTTCGATGTTATCGGAGATGACAATTTCAGTTGCGTCATTTTCATTTTCCACAACATCTAGAATTCAAACATCAACTTTTCTAGAATAATTCATTGAAATTTTCACTCGTTTTTCATTCGAAAAGTTTAATTATAATGATAGATAACAAATGCAAATACCACAAAAGCTATCAAAGAAAGATGACATCATTCTCAAGAACTACATACACTGTTCAATTGATTCCCCCAAATATAAAGTATAAATTCGCATTATTTTCAGACTGATCTCTAAAAAATACTCAAAGGAATGTACTACTTAGAGTCCAAAAAGCTTGATTGGGTAGGAACAAAGATCCTATAGAAACTGTGCAAATTCCATAAGGCAGCGGCTCGTGGGAAGAAGCTACTCGGGTGGAACTTACATCTCACCACTAGGATACGAAGGAAATTTAGCCGGATAGAACTATAGTTTAAATACAAAGCAAAAGCTGAACGGATGTTCCCTCAGGGAGAACCCGTGCCCTTGAGCGCCTATTGAGACTTAAACTCAACCCACACCTCAAATGGAACTCATACATACGATCCATCACTGAAGATGCTGGAAAAATGGTCGGTTCCCTGTACCCCTGCAGTAAGTACCTGACTCCTTCCGCCGACCTCTACCTTTACCAAATCAGGCCGAAAATAGAGTACTGCTGCCATGGACAGGAGCTGGCCATTCTACCACATTCCAGTCTCGACAGAGTCCAGAAGCGTCCTTGTGGGTGAAAAATTATTTTCCACTCTACAACCCCTTTCTCGCAGATGAAACGTCAAGAGTCTCCCGCTGCTATTTCTGGAGAAAGTGTTCAAACTACATTCCTTAGTTCCACCAGTTCTTGGCTTCCCAGTTAAGACCCGCCATGCCACGCCCATTGTAGCGAACCACCATTTCCTTCGTATCCTAGTGGTGAGATGTAAGTTCCACCCGAGTAGCTTCTTCCCACGAACCGCTGCCTTATGGAACCGACTTTTAAGAGACCGCTTCCCCGATCACTACAATCTTAATCTTTTCAAGTCTAGAGTTAATCGTCATCTTCCACACATATCACGCATAAGCAGTACTTCTTACTCAACATCGAGTGGCCCCAGGGCCTTGTACAAGGAGAAAACCACTATAGACAAAAAAACAAAAACAAAAAAAAAACATCCATTTTAAGGGTAGGGAATAAATTTGGAATGTTTTTTTTTATTATTTAATTGGTCTCAGTTTTGTATTATCTGCGACGGGTAAAATTTACGATTGTATTTAAGGTTAGCAACATTGTTCCAAGCTGTGTTTGCCATACCTGATGTTACATGGCATCACAAATGAACCCTATATTTCCAATACACAATTTCTACAAGCGTAATGGTGGTGACGATAATAGTAGATATGGTTCCTGTTTGTAAATATCCTCCAGCTGTTGTCGGGACCGCGTGTTAGACAACGATAAGACATTACGAACAGACTGGGGGCTCTACCCGAAAATCGATCTAAAATGGGCAACAGGTGGAAGCGCAATTTTATGTATTCCCTAGCCAAGGAGATACATAGGAAGGGAATTTAAAAAAAGAATAAAGGTAGACAGTGGTTGATGTGTTTGTGTGTGTTTGTGTATGTATGCGTGAGCTGAGGATAGAGAATTTGCTGCAATATTCATGTGTCTAAAAGGGACGCCGATCAAGCCGTGTAAAGGAACAGCGATTGGATAACTCAGGCTTTTAATATGGATTTTTGTGCTACATGAACAAATATTTGCTAGGGCAGCGTCCCCGGAAAACTTAACCGGGGAACAGCTTGGCTATTTCTCCATGGCAAGAATAATGTAAAAATGAGAATGGGATTGAAAATAAATAAATAAAAATGTCAGACGAGTACATATAAAAAAAAGAATCCTTTTAAAAATTATTATATGAAAATCAATCTGAACCAAACGACATAAATTCTACCTAATTTGAAACCATTCTTACCCTCTTCTTTTACGTGTCGTGTCCTTTAGGAACGTGGGCCATCATGGCTCTCCATAACTCCATATCCATTGAAACTCCTTACTCTCCATCCTAGCCCTTGGTTACACATGCGCGTTACGTAGGTTACTCGCACATGTCTTTCTACCCATTTCCTTTCAATGTGTCCTCTAAGTGGTAAAAATCTCCGAGTCCTCTTTCCTCACAATGTGTCCCTGAAATGTCGACCCTCTTTCCGATCCAAAGCATAAGTGTCTTTTCGCTCACATTCTCTTGAAATTTCGCCGTTGTTCACATGGTTCATAAATGACATTCTCAGCATCCTTCTGTAGAACCACATCTCTGTAGCTTCAAGTCTTCTGGTAAAAACATAAAATGATAACAGCAAAAATTGCAATATGAGCACTGATAAAAAATGGTTGCTGAAGACATTAAGTTTATAATTAATACCCAGAAATTCATACACAGATGTCCTCAAGGACACATGGCACAGTGGATGTAGGCGTTGGTTAGATCCAATGACAGGACCCAAAGAGTGTGAGTTCAATAACCAGTTAAGGCAGTGTATAACTTTCAGAGGGAAATAACTGATAACCGACATCCATTAGACATGGCACGTGGAAGTAGAACAGTCTACCCCAGTGAGCGAAATAAAGGGTTCAGTTCGACATTCCAACCACCTGAAGAAGGCCGGAGCGTACAACGGCCGAAACGTTGTAATAAATATGGCGACAAAGATGAGGACAATAGTCCGAATAATGTAAATAATGTACCTCATCTCAGAAATATAGGCAGTTTCTGAAGACGTCTGCAATGTTCCTTCCAGGCAGAAATTTTCTAAACTAATTACATCCTCAAGTACATGGGGGTACAAATGAGTAGTCAAGAAATTCGATGATTTTCAACCACTGTTACTAATAAAAAAAAATAAATAAAACTAACAGGAAAATTAGCCAGCCTCACTAACGTTCAGTATTCTGTGTCATAAACAAAGATGTTTATGCCTTGGAGGAGCCTGCCGACAAACAATTCATAATGTCCTACATAGGCGTAATAAAATACTTTGGCGCCCACATAGTGTCATACATGCACTCAGTAACACACACGCCCAGCCTACTTTATTCTGGCACAAGAACCAAGCCAAGAATTTGCAACAAAAACGAAGACTAATATAACAAGAAATTGCAAACTAACATACTACAGTAGGTGCCCGATCGAGGTTACCAAGTTGGATTAAAATAATGAATTGGGCTATAGTGATTTAATCAGCATAGCTTAGATCTGGCACAAGGCCGGAAGTAGGGATCTCCAAGTGAGGATCGAACTCATTGCTCAGTCGTAACTGATCTAGAGAAACAAGATGTCGTATTGCCCCAACGAATTGGGTTATATTTTAAATTTTGAATTTACAGGGCGTTCCGAAAGTCTTGTCACCCATACCAAAAAGTAAGGAGAACAATAGAACAACATGTACTGGATTCAGTTTATTCACTTTCATTGACGCTGTCACTCCTTGAGAAGATCTGTATGGACATCCATCATTTGTGTGATATTTTACGAAGCCGTGCTTTGTTGATTGTTTCAAAGGTTCTCCGAACGGAGTCCTTCTACTGATGGGTATTCTGGTATCGTTCATGTGAAACTCTCTCCTTGATGATAGAGGGTTGAAATAGAAAATTATATGGGGGACAAGACTTTCGGACCACACTGGACTTTCTTCGTAATTGTAAGCTCACTTAGTATAGCTTATTTTAAATATAGACACACGAGTCTCAAATAACAAAGTTCACGATTTACCGGTACAAAAAGCGAAATGTATTATTTATTAGCGCTGGGTTTTAAAATGTAACCCTGATAGTCCCGAGTAGTAAAATCCAGAATTTAGTAGTTTAGTTTAATCTAGCCACTCTCACACGAAGTATACACTATAAATATATACGCACTTTGATTGCTACTATATTACGATGTAAAGGTCTTCTCTTCCATAGTCCTGGGTATGACGATAAACTACATCCGTTAGTGAGGCCTCTGCTCGGGAGTTTTTGTGGAGCGTGGAACCACCTCTTAATTGCGGCTGTTACCTGATCCAGCCCGACCCAGGGTCGTAACACCTGTTAGGGTCCCAGCTCTGGGGAAATAGTTTGGCTTGGTTTGGTTTATTTTGGTTAACGGCATATCAACCTCAATGGGTTATTTAATGCCGACAAAATTTTTTATTGCTGGTAATATTTTGTTTTGTCAAAAATCTGTTTCTGGTAATATATTTCTTTCAAAATTGTATAGCTGGTAATAATTTTTTCAAAAAAGTATTGCTGGTAATAGTTAACTATTTGCCCATAACTGGGACCCTAACAGGTGCTACCACCCCGGGTCAGGGTGGACCTGGGAACACCAGCAATTAAGAGGTGGTTCCATGCTCCTCAAAACCTCCTGATCAGAGGCCTTGCTGTTGGACGTAGTTTAACGTCTTACCCAGGACGACTAGGAAAATAGTGTTTCGATTTTTGTTTGGTTGTTCCCTAAGAAAGTATAAAAATACCTTATAGTAAGAATACCAGCAATATATTTATTTAAAAAAGTGATCGGTAGTAATACATTTTTATAGCAAAATGACAATACAACACTAAATTATAGACATACATTTTTATAGTAATATTACCAGCAATATATTTTATCATCGACAAATTATATATCTAAAAAACATACGATTGCCCTTAAGGTATAAAATTCTGTGCAAAATATCTGGAGTTAGAACCAAAAAAAAGTGCGTACAAAATACTTAGATATCGGCATTAAATAACTCATAGCGATGTTGACAAACAAAAACAATCAGCCATCTTCTCTTCCAGAGTGAATTATTTATTATTTTTCCAAGTGCCATTTAGTTTGACTGGATAAGGTTTCGCTGAAATTCAGTTATGGTTGCTAGACTGGCCTATTAGTAGCGAATTTGGCTAGATTTGAATTGAATGGCTATACTTCATTTTGAATTGGCTTTCTTTGCATTCGTAGATCAAGTTATCCCAGTTTATTTAACAGGTTAGCCCAGTTTATTTAACAGATTAGCCCAGTTTATTTAACAGGTTAGCCCAGTTTATTTAACAGATTAGCCCAGTTTATTTAACAGATTAGCCCAGTTTATTTAACAGATTAGCCCAGCTTATTAAATAAGTGAGACCAGCTTATTTTTAAATGTTTCAAACAGTGCGATATCAAAAATTTGTAGTGTCGTGTTTATAAAATTAGTTAAATTTGCCAACTCTGCAGCACACATACGTTTGTGTGTGTGTGTATGTGTGTGTGTGTGTGTGTTCGTGCGTTTGTGTCTGTGTGTGTGTGTGTGTTCGTGCGTGTGTGTGTGTGTGTGTGTGTGTGCGTGTGTGTGTGTGTGTGTGTGTGTTCGTGCGTTTGTGTGTGTGTGTGTGTGTGCGTGCACGCACACGCTTGCAGGAGAGGTATTGAATATCATCGGGCCGACTAGGAAAGCATTTGAAAGATATTTCGTCTCAGAAATAATGAAAGAGTAGGGATATATAAAAAAAAGAGTGGAAGATTTTAAGAAAGAAAGAAAGAAAGAAAGAAAGAAAGAAAGAAAGAAAGAAAGAAAGAAAGAGTGAAAGGTTTTATGAAAGAAAGATTTTAAGAAAGAAGAAAGAAATAGAGATTTTAAGAACGAAAGAAAGAAAGAAAGAAAGAAAGAAAGAAAGAAAGAAAGAAAGAAAGAAAGAGTGAAAAGATTTTAAGAAAGAAAGATTTTAAAAAGAAAGAGTGAGAGATTTTAAGAAAAAAGAGTGAGAGATTTTAAGAAAGAAGGAATGAGTGGGAGATTTTAAGAATGTAAGAGTGAGAGATTTTAAAAAGAAAGAAAGAAAAAAAGAAAAAAGAATGAGAAATTTTAAGAAAGAAAGAAAGAGAGAGAGATTTTAAGAAGGAAAGAATGAAAGATTTTATGAAAGAAGGAAAGATTTTAATAAATATTTTAAGAATTGGTGAATAGAAATATGTGTATGTATATGTGTGAGTGCGCGTGTACAAATATATACCATCCTTTATTTAAATGAATGAATCAATCAATCTTTCATTGTTACTATTTCAACTCTAAGCCCCTACCTTGAATGGCTCTCGAACCTTGCACTGAGTAATATTTAGTAAAAAAAATCAAACATAATCTATTAAATAAAAGAAACGCCCACTCAGAAACTATTTCTCATTTCTAAGTCTAAGTCTTTTGCGACAATTCTAAGAAAAGGCAAAATCTCAAATCCTGATTTTAGAAGACTGACAAGAGACAGACAGGCTTCCGTCACTTTCCTATCGTCATGTATCCAACCCCATTACGAATTGTGTCTTACTAATTTCACTTTGGTAAATAACAAATTCACTAATAATATATATATATATATATATATATATATATATATATATATATATATATATATATATATATATATATATCGAATGGAAGAGAATAAATACATACGTAAATAGTATGTCCAAAGTGTAGATGCCCGTTCTTAAGTTTAAAATCCTATAAATTATGCTCATGCAAAATTGTGTCGTGAACGACTCACCATGAAGCAATGGCTTGCAAGATCGTCTTGCCGACTGTAATTACCGTTTGGTCATTTTACCACTACTATAACCTTGTGACTAACCAAACCCAGTAAATGCCAAAATCAATTAGAAGACGTCTCGCTATGAAGCAAAGTTAATGTTGAATATCAGTTACCATCATTATATAATCCGATCCGCTGACCATCAGACCTGGGTTCGAACCACACCAAATCGATTTGCCAAAGCTGTGAATTCTTGATAGTATCTGTGTCGAGGACGTGTCTGACAAAACACACCGAACCTTGCGAATGTCACTGTTCGGTAGCCAAGAAACAGGTCGCCAGTCATTATTATAAGTATTGTAGTTTAGTGTTATGAAGCTATATAAATTTGTTTGTTAGGTGGTATATCAACACCTTATGGGTCATTTAATGTCGAAATTTAATTTTCTTGGGAGCATGAGTAATTTCCTTTACAAAAATTGGTATTGCTGGTATTTTTTATATCTTCATGGCGTGAGGGTAATTATTTGGGCATAGGTGGGTCCCTAACAGATGCTATCACACCGGGTCAGGGTGGATCTGGAAACAACATCAATTCCACTCTCCTCAAAACCTCCCGATCAGAGGCCTTGCTGCCGGATGTATTTTATCGTCATACCCAGGACGTATATAAGCTGTTTTGTTTACTTACACACGCACACACACACACAGACACACACACAGACACACACACACACACACACACACACACATACACACACACGCACAAATATATATATATACACACACGCAACAATTATAACAAAAACACGTTATAGAGCTCTACATAAATGCAATCACGTTTCGGCACTATACGTGCTTCTTTAGGTGGTGGTTAACTGGATATATATATATATATATATATATATATATATATATATATATATATATATATATGTTAAGACATTTTATGTTTATACATTCTTTTTTATTCTTAAAATAATTGTCGGGCTTTGTCCATTTCATAATGTATGACGTCATATATATATATATATATATATATATATATATATATATATTTGGTTGGATAGATGTGAGTTTGTGACCCTGGGTTTCACGCTTTAGCGATCGTCATTGAGCGCTTTCTAATAAGTACCCGCATATAATATATAAATAATTATACATATATATATATTTATTTATATTTATATTCACTTTTCATATATATATATATATATATATATATATATATATATATATATATATATATATATATATATATATATATATATAAACATGCCGTGTTATACTGAGAATAAATAATCTATTTATAGGGCTTCGGACACTTCCTGTGTCATCGCTGAATAATAAAATGATTTTTTTTTCTTAGACGTGTCCGGTAGGGATTCTTTCTTTCTTCTCAGTGTGAAAAGACATAAAGCGGGGTGGTGGTGTGGGGGGGGACACGGGTTTCGTTAAATAAACAAAATCCATACGATTGACGTTAACCGTTGCTGTCGCTTATAAGTCTTTATATTCTGTGATTGAAACAACAGGAAGTGTATCCAAATAGATCTATCTATCTATCTATCTATCTATCTATCTATCTATCTATCTATCTATCTTAGTCTCTTCATTTCTATCTATCTATCTATCTATGTCAGTATCTACATTTCTTTCTTTCTATGTCAGTATCTACATTTTCTATCTATCTATCTATCTATCTATCTATCTATCTATCTATCTATCTATCTATCTATGTCAGTATCTACATTTCTTTCTATCTATCTATCTATCTATCTATCTATCTATCTATCTATCTATCTTAGTCTCTTCATTTCTATCTATCTATCTATCTATGTCAGTATCTACATTTCTTTCTTTCTATCTATGTCAGTATCTACATTTTCTATCTATCTATCTATCTATCTATGTCAGTATCTACATTTCTTTCTATCTATCTATCTATCTATCTATATATATATATATATATATATATATATATATATATATATATATATATATATACATACATACATAAAAGTGAACATTGAAGTCAACACTTAGAAGCGACAGGCTGTTTCATGCTAGACGCAATCGTCAGGCCTGTTGCCTCTAAGTGTTGACTTCAATGTTCACTTTTTATATTTACACACGCTCTATCTCTGATATTGAGCAGTTTATCCCATAAATATAGCACACCTTAAGAGTATTTTTCATATATATATATATATATATATATATATATATATATATATATCCGTCTTTGCATATCTATATATTCAGCTAGCTAGCTATATGCCTTAGAAAGTAAATGCGTACATGTTTACGTAAACCAAAACAAATCATGTCACATGCGTATACAATCGCCAAAATACAAACGAACAACATTCTCTCTCTCTCTCTCTCTCTCTCTCTCTCTCTCTCTCTCTATCTTTCTTTCTCTCTTTCTCACTTCTATCCGCTTCCCCCATTATTTCTCCTCGTCTTTCATTGTCACTTTCTCTTTCATTTAATTTAATTTTATTTTTCCCCCTCGTTATTCAAACGAACATAAATTCTTTTGAAATAGATATAAACAAAATATCTCTGTTTCCGCTGACACTCAACAAAACATTAGCAATTCCTCCACCCCCGTCTCTCTTCCAACGACCACCGACTTCAAGGTTATTTAATGAAGACTATATTACGAAGGCCGTTGACAGTTGATTTTTCTCCGCATATGACCTTGTGCTAAAAATCGCATCGTTTCTACGATTATTCCTTCTCCACTTGTCTTATATCAACAAAGACGCAAAACAAAATTTCACAAACACTCGCAAAAAGACATATATAGATATACTTCATCTATGTGTCGTGTCCCTTCAGGACGTGGGCATTCATGGCTCTCCACAACTTCCTATCTTTTGTAGCTGTTTTTGTCTTCTTACTATCCGTCCTATTCCGTTCTGTCAGCCATTTACATAAACTGGTTAAATATGTTATTCACTGTTTCCCTCTTTGAATTCAGTAAGACCTGTGAGTATCAAATTCTCCAACTTCTCTTTCTTCGGCACGAGCCCCCAAAAATTTCAGCTGCCTCTTTATTTAAATATACAAGGGGGTTGTGAAAAAAATTCTCATCCCAACCAACTTGTAGAAATTGACCAAATGAACAGACACCCGAATTTTCTTTTTTTATGACCCTCTCTTATATATATATATATATATATCCAAGTATATAATTGGTATATACGGAATGAATTCCAATAACCAACAATTACTATTCTTAAAAGAGTGCTCAATACAAAGTAGAGCAGATATAATTATTTTTTATAAAAAAAATTATAACATAAGTATGTTATAAAATCACTACAAAAATAGCCATGGCTATTTTTGTAGTGATTTTATAACATTTTTTATAAAAATAATTATATATATATATATATATATATATATATATATATATATATATATATATATATGCCAGAAAAATTATTTAAAAATATTTTTAGACTAAATTACGTGAATTCAAAATTTTTCAAAATATTTTTTTGAATTACCTGTTTTTCGACCGTATGACTTTCCTCGATATAAATTATTAATAATTAATTTAAATATTATAAACAGCAATAATATAAGAAATCATTTTAAATCAGCTCCACGGGAACGCGAATTTCGCAACGCTTAACTGTCAGATCGTATTCAGCACCTGAAGATTGTGTAGCCGCATGAAACACGGAGTGGGATACTATATATATTCACTAATATATGCACACACACACACACATATATATATATATTTGAAGAAATATGACTGATAGAAAACCGTTTCACAGAAACTAGATTTGATTACGCATTTCTAACCTTTTATATATATATATATATATATATATATATGTGTGTGTGTGTGTGTGTGTGTGTGTGTGTGTGTGTGTGTGTGTGTGTGTAACAATTTCCATATAGATAGGTTGATAGATAGCCCAAATTATACAATATGCATTTATACATAAACACACACATAGACTTTAGTAAGTGGGTATGGCCAAGAACATTTCAGCATCCACTCGTGTATATATCGTGCGTATATATATATATATATATATATATGTGTGTGTGTGTGTGTGTGTGTGTGTGTGTGTGTGTGTGTGTGTGTGTGTGTGTGTGTGTGTAAAAAATTCACATAGAGTATATCTCTAAAAGGACAATGGAATTAAAGTTTTCCTTTTGTGTTTATTCATATATTGTTTTAGCATACCTACGGACGATAATGGGTAGGTCCGCATTCGCAAAAATACACTAGTAAATACTGTATGTTGGTCTGCAATCAGAGATTCATTTCCAGCTGGGCAGAGAGGATCCCCAGCTGAGGGTTATGTCGAAGGGCAGAGTCTCGTCTCGGGAAACAGCTACCCGAACCCGTTTTATACGGGGTCTATGGGGAATTTTCGGCCGAGCCTACGGATTCGGATACCCCACATTAAATTCGGCCTTGTGCCATATATGACCTCATGGGGCGGATGGTAGATATCCTGCAGTTGGAGATTCATTGTGGAATTCACTTGACTCACTTCTAGCAGTTGACTACTTCTTCTACGAGCCATTGGCGAATCTTATATGTGTTGTTCTTATCCTAAGTATTATCGTTCATTACCAACTTTCATGTGATTATTCTATTCAGTAACCTTCCTGGGTTACAACATATATATATATATATATATATATATATATATATATATATATATATATGTAAGCAAATATATGGATATAGATCCGACAGTATGAAGAAAAATATATACGGAAAAAACAAACAACAATCCTTATATACAATTATGCTGTTTTAATGTTGTATTGATAATGTTATAATTTATGAATATGTCCTGAAGATGGTTAATTAGACCGAAACGTCCGACGTTGACATATTAACATTAAAACAGCATAATTGTATATAAGGATTTTGTTTGTTTTTTCCGTATATATTTTTCTTCATATATATATATATATATATATATATATATATATATATTCTTCTTTAGATTTTGTCGAGAACCCCGAGATGAATAGCGGGGCACCAGACCATATATGCTAAAGATGAATCGTAGATTTGGAGGATGGACTCAGACGAGAAAAACCTTCTGGCGCGACACAGAGAACCAACTTTCCTAGCACTAGATGCAGCTATTGATTTACTATAGTCGTTCCACCTCAGGTCAATGGAAAACGTGAGACCAAGAAGACACAGAGAGACGCTCTCGTGAAGTTGAGCATCAGCCATGCTGATAGGAGACAGGGAGGTTACTCTATGGTGGGTAAATGAGAACAGTTTCGTTTTAGAGACATTAAAGTTTACAAGCCATTTCCTGTCCCAGTCGACCACAAATTGGAGGTACTTTTCGAGACCAAAGGTCACGTTAACTTTGTCAGCAATGCCGGATTTACTATTGAGACAAGAGTAACTGATAATGTCGTCTGCGTAGATGCCTATCCGATGACATCAGGAATATCGTTGATGATGACTAGAAACAGTGTAGGGCCCAGGATAGAGCCTTGGGTAACACCAGTGTTCGTATGAAAGGAACTGGAGGCGAACCCGTTAAGGACGACCTTCATTTCACTGTTTGACAGGAATGATTGGATTAAATCGTCCTGTAATACTGTATCCCTGAAGCTTACATAGAAGGCCAGCATGCTAAACCCCATCAACCGCCTTAGAAATATCTAGCTCGAGCTTCGCTGTTATTATCAAGAGCTTGGTATACAAATTTAGTTATGGCCATAAGCACGTCAGCGGTAGACCGGGCAAAGCGGAAACCATATTGTTTGTCAGAGAGTAGATCATGGGAGGTAAGGTACTTATCCACTTCGGTATTGATTTAAGCCTCGAAAACATTGCCGAAGAGTGGTAGGAGACTGATAGGTAGTAAGATGGGTCAGCAGGGTCTCCAGATTTCTTAAAAAACAGGGACAACAGATGAGGACTTCCAACAGGTTGGAAAGCAAGAGTTAGCGAGGCAATAGTTATATAGTTTGGAGAGAACTAGAGCCAACTCAGGAGTACATTTCTTTAGGACTACGTTTGGTAACCTGTCACTGCCACTTGCTTTATGAGAATCTAATTTAGACATGATGTTCAATACCATCGACAGGGTTATGCTCATCTCACTCAATAAAACCTTAGTTCTAAGAACTAAATCAGTTGTGGGTACTCCAGACGAGTCGAGGGTTGAGCTGGATGAGAATTTCCGAGCAAAGCATTCAGCCTTATCAGCTGTGTAAGTTAGGACTTCGAATTGATTGAACGGGGGGGGGGGGGATTTGCTGTTGTTCAGCACAATCTTGCAGAACCTCCAATAATATTTAGAAGCAAACTTGCGAGATGCAATACGTTGTTTCATTCGATCAGCAAATATTAATTTTGCTTCATTGAGAATAGGCGTACACTCATTACGAGTAGAGACAAAGAGACGTCTGTCGCAATCAGACATGTCGCTCGGGTACAGACGGAAAAATTGATTCCTATGGACTACAGCAGCTGAGCAAGTAGCCGAGAATCGAAGAAACGAGCGCGTTTTAATTTTGCGTTTTCTTGATATACATATATATATATATATATATATATATATATAGGGCGTATCAAAAATACTTTTACAAACTTTGGGGGAGTGTTCCTCACACCAAAACGAGGATAAAAGTCCTTGTAAACAAATGTCAGCAAATCGTTCGTTTTTGAGTTATTAAGTATAAAGTTTACGTCAGACGCTGTGAAATGGACAATCCAAGATACAATCTAAAAATACTTTGACAAACTTTGACATCAAAACAAGTTAAAATATCCATGTGAACATATGTCCAAATGATTATCGTTTTACCTCAGCACAGCAGATGTTCAAAATGTCCTCTGCTTGCTTCTACACAAGCATGCACCCGTCGGATCATTGACTGGTGGACCCTTTCAAATACTCCCACACGTTGTCGAATGGTTTCACGGGCCCCATCACACGTTGATGAAACGTCTCAGCATTATTAATCTCTGCTGCGTAAACCAATTGACGCGACAGATAAGAACCCAAAGTATTGAGGTCGGGGAGACGTGCAAGTCATGTAATGGGCCTCCCCTAACTATTGATCTTTCATGGACATTATATGAACTTTTGTTCTTGTTTTCGTGTAAAGGAACCCGCCCGCAAAGTTTGTAAAAATATTTTTGATACGTATATATAAATATATATATATATAAACATATATATATATATATATATATATATATATATATATATATATATATATATATATATATATATATATATGCCTGTATATATATATATATATATATATATATATATATATGCCTACTAAAAATGGATATACATTTTGTTTCTCACCGTTTGGGACGACTCCGAGTTTCATGTAAAAGCAATCGACAGGAACGTATTGAAAACTGACCGTTGTAAAATTTAAATATTATACGGACATTTGTCCTTGTTTTGGTGTAAGGAACCCCCCAAGTTTGTATAAGTATTTTTGATACACCCTAGAAACCAGCGTTCTTATCATTTATTTTCTTTTAAAAATGGTCGATAAGACGTAGAGCAAAATCTTATAAAAATAATTTTATTATTGAATATTTTACATCAATACAAAAAAAATTCTATGTTTCGGAACTTAAAAATTGTTCAATCATCAAGCGATGTTGGATAACTTAGCAGAGATAGGGCGTATGTAAATATAAAATGGACTCTGAGGTCAGCATCGAGTGGTGACAGTCTGTCTCATGCTTGAACGCAATCATCAAGGCATCTTCAGACCGTATATATATTTATATACATGTGTGTGTGTGTGTGTGTGTGTGTGTGTGTGAATGTATGTATTGCACATTAAGAAAGTGTTGGTGTTATTGAAACAGTGCTCTATGTTATGTAACAGAGGCATAAAGTATATATATATATATATATATATATATATATATATATATATATATTGATGAATATACATATTAGTCCACACTGTTTTCACTAGACGGAGTTTCAGGCCAAACGCAATCTTAAGTGTATACTGACCGTTATTTAATTTGAAAATATGTCAGTTTATCGTAATGCTGGCGTAGCTAAACTCTATTTGTATAGTTATATAAACCTTTTAGAAAACTTGAAAAAAACATTTAAAAATAAAATTCTATTATATTTCTCATTACGTTAAATCTAGCAACCAAACACCCACCTCTCTCTCACTCACTCCCTCTCTCTCTCTCTCTCTCTCTCTATATATATATATATATATATATATATAGATAGATAGATAGATAGAGAGAGAGAGAGAGAGAGAGAGACAGAGAGAGAAAAACAGAGAGAGAGATAAACTTGCATTTCATGCCCGAAATTTGACATCTGAGCCAATAGGTTCAAGTTCTAGTGATGGGGCCCGCATTCAGAGGACGAATTTCATGACAGCTATGGTAAGGTTCGTGCCTTTCAGTAGTCGGTTTAAAATAGCCCGAAAAAAAAACAAAAAAAAAAAACGAAATTGCACAGTGAAACGAACAAAGTGGCGCGTTTGTAGGCACGAACACACAGACACAGTTGATGTGGTTGCTTAGGAATGACAAACACGTCTGTTTGCTAATTTGTACTGAGGAATATCAAGGTTACATTCGTGCGCACATATGTAAGCTCGCGTACCTGCAAATATACAAGACATATAGGTACTTATATATATATATATATATATATATATATATATATATATATATATATATATATATATATATATGTGTGTGTGTGTGTATGTATAAAAGAGAGAGATAGAAATAGTATGATATAGAACAAGTTTGAAATTTTTTTTGAGTTAATGATTCGCGCTTTAATAAATACTGTAATAACAAATATTATATAACAATATATTCTACTTATACGGGATTTATATATACACAAATATGTAAGTAAATGATCTGTTTATAAATAAAGAGTATTAACAATATTTACCGGACCGTACGTCCGAGAAATTTCATAGAAAATATGCGCCCTACGACAGGAACCGAACCTGTATCATACACGGAACCGCCATATAGCCTGACGTGCTATACCAGTTTAGCTACAGAGGAGAGTGTGGTTAGCAAGGTCGTTTTTATTGCTTTTAAACTACAAATTTCTAGGCCGGTAAATGTTGTTAACACTCTTTATTAAAAACAGAGCATTTACTTAACTATTTGTGTCTATATATAAAAAACGTATAGCAATAAAATATATTAAAATAATTTCTTGACTTAAATAACATGATGTAATAGGGAAAAAAATAAATTTTCACCACTAATTTATTTACTACTCACTTTGATCCGTCTTAATGAAACACCCTATACTTTATTATACTACTATATGTCGCTATATTAACTTTGTTAGCTGCTTTATTAGTAAATTTGTGATTCAAGTGAAAGAAGGCAGTGCATGCACACACCCCCAAAAAACAGGTAAAACCGAGCAATTGTGGTGGGTTTGCTAAGAAGAATTGTCAAAAATTGGCACTCAATACTGCCAGAAACTTCTTTAAAAATATCGAAAAAGACTGGTTGATATTGTAATCTCAAAAAGAGCAATCACCAAATGTTAAATGTGAGGGCATATATATATATATATATATATATATATATATATATATATATATAATCATTTATTCGAAAATTATAACATAAAAATATTATATATTTGCATAACATAAAAATGTTATATATTTACTCTACTCTGTATTGAGCACTCTTTTAAGAATAGTATTTTTTTCGTTATTGGAATTTATTCCGTATACACCAATCCTCTACTTATATATATATATATATATATATATATATATATATATATATATATATATATATATATGTGTGTGTGTGTGTGTGTGTGTGTGTGTGTGTGTGTGCGTGTGTGTGGGGGGGACAGACTGGGTTCTATAGCCTTGAATGGCAACTGGTCTAGGAGAAGACAACTCTGAATTCTAAACCTGCGGAGGGTCGTTTGGGGACCTTGTGGCACGTAGTGCACCAGGTCTCTGTATTCGGCCCTTCAAAAAGTGTCGATGGTCCAGCACGAAAAATTCACCACTCTAATTAAATCTCATGTGATGTTGTCGGGCTGTCGGTTTCCTAGGAACTAATCTGCTTGATCCTCATACGTCGAATTCGACGGGAGAGTCGAGTATATATATGTATATTTTGGAAACAACCTTTCTTTTAAACATCTTTCATTAAATACTGCAGACAAGTATGATTTAATTAATGTTCTATTTAAATTTTCCAGCATCCTTACCCTTTTCCTTTTAGGAGTAAGAGTGTATAGAAATTTTCCTAATTTTCTGTCCCAAAAGGTTTCGGCCACTTTTTTAGCCTTTTTGAAAAGTGGGGGGAGGTGATTCCTGTTTTTCCTCATGTCCGGCGGCAAGGCCTCCGATCAGGCGGTTTTGAGGAGCGTAGAATCACCTCTTAATTGCTGGTGTTCCCAGGTCGACTCCGGGGTGGTGTGGTAGCACCTGTTAGGGTCCCAGCTATTGGGCAAATAGTCAACCCCAGAACTGGGGTCAAAACATGATGAAAGTGTAAAAATAGGTTTTAATGCCAGAAATAGTTTGTAAAAAATTATTACCAGCAATAAATTTTCGAAGCAAAAAAAATTATTACCAGCAATATATTTTAAAAAATATTACTAGCAATACAGTTTTTTTTTAAAGTATTACCAGCTATACATTTTTTAAAGTATTACCAGTTATACATTTTTTAAAGTATTAACAGCTATACATTTTTTAAAGTATTACCAGCTATAAATTTTTGAAAAAAAAATAATACCAGAAATAGATTTTTGAAGAAATGTATGTTACCAGCAATGAAGATTTTGTTGACATTAAATAACCCATTGAGGTTGATATGCCGAAAAACAAACCAAACCTTAAATTTAAAGCTTTAACGCCCAACATTTCACTTCACGTATCTCATTCAGCTTTTTATTTTTTAACTTTATTGTTTTTTTTACAATTATTCCACATTGTAATACCAGTAGTTTTGTGAAGAAGGAAAAAAATGCAATATGAACGTGGATGTAAATATGTCCTAGGAGCTTCTGAAATTAGTTTCTGGCCTTAATGAATTAGCTTCTCAAAACCACATTCTTTATGTCTAAATTTTTGTCGGTCTATTTATTAATAAGCAGCGCTAAATAACCTCGTCATTTTTTATGGGTATTCTGCTAGGATTAATGCTTCCAGGTTTATTTTATTGATTTATTTAATTTAGACTTTTTAATACCATTGCAAAATAATAGCAATAATTTTTATTCTATTTATCACCAAAATACAGTGGTGGGTGCAAGCAACAACATAGCAGTGTGTGTGTGTGTGTGTGTGTGTGTGTGTGTGTGTGTGTGTGTGTGTGTGTGTGTGTGTGTGTGTGTGTGTGTCTGTGCATATATTTGTGTGTATTTGCGAGTATGTATGTGTGTCTGTGTGGGTTCTGTATGTGTTTTGTGTATGTGTGTTTGTATCTCTGTGTGTCTTTGTGTTTTTGTGTCTGCGTATGTGTTTTTGTGTGTGTGTATGTCTGCGTGTGTGTGTGCATTTGTATGCCTGTGTGTATCTCTGTATGTTTGTGTGTGTGTGTGTGTGTGTCTCTTTGTGTGTATTTATCTCTGTGTGTCTCTGTGTTTTTGTCTGTGTGCGTACGTGTGTGTGCATTTGTGTGTGTCTCTGTGTATACATTTGTGTCTGTGTGTGTGCCTGTGTCTGTCTGTGTGTAAACCCCTTATTGAAATTCTGCTTGCTCCTTCGTTAGTTAGTACGTTAGCAGTTGCGTTATATCGCGTCACCCCCCCCCTCCCGCCGGATAGATAATGGACCACTCCTTTTCTGTTAAGAGGTCAATTTGCATTAGTGAAAGCAAAGAAAATGCACTCGTAATTTCAACCCATAATTTATTTATTAAAATATAATTAACCATAATTCCAGTTATCAGCCGATATTAAAGTAAATTTATCTAAACGATATTTTTGAGAGGGGTGTAAGTTCAGTGTTTGACATTATTCCTTAGATACGTCCGTAGATACACATGGAGGCCACGCAACTGTCATATACTCTGGGTTGCGTGGGGCACCTCGGGGTGGTGTAATGGTTAGCAAGTTTGTCTCGCTAGAACAATTACGACTGAGTAGCGACTTCGATCTTCACTGGGTGCCCTATACTTTCGGCCTTGTGTCACGTTTGGAAAATCACTATACTTTGATTGCGTGGAAGAAACGAACAAGAGACAAAGGGGAAGAGACGAGAGAAAATTAATTGATACGAGTTATCTCCCCCTAAGTATGGCAAGTTAAATGAAAACTATCTACTGTGGACTGAAAAACAGGCTTGGTTTAAAATTTCGCGACTGTTACGAAGTTTAACAGAGACCTGAAGAAACATTGTTAGTATAATATAAAGATTAGCATTTAAATTATGTGCCATGCATGATACATGACTGACGAGGCAGATTTTTTTTTCTCGCAGTAGGTTGCCATTTCTTCTGTGGTAGAGCAGTTGCTATCCAAGGCTATATCCTGTCCTGCTATTTACCCATAGCTGAAAGGGAGAAGAAGAGGATTCATATATTTCCCAATTGTATTAGCACGTCATTCAGTTATGTGCCATGCGTGATACACGCTTAGGCGATCATCTAGCTTTCGATACATGACTGACGAGGCAGATTTTTTTTCCGCAGTGGTCGACCATCCAAGGCTATAGAACCCGGTTTGTTCTGCTGTGGTGGGAAGAAGAAGATTCAAGGGGAATGGATCCGACTGGATTTCGAACTCGGCTCTCCAATTCCTCAATCCGAGCCGCTATCCACTACTCCACCGTGCCTCCGTAAAGATTAGTATATTAATCCGAATAGAAACGCATATAATATTGATAATTCCTCATCCCAACAATGCCAGTACCATTTTTCTTTCTATCCTTTTATTTATTTTTTTGTAGTCTTTAACGTTATGCCTCTTCGTGGTGGTGGTGGGGGGAGGAGACACGTTTCTCTACAATATCTTTTTCTTTGAGATCTGTAAGTTGTGCATTGCGATGAGATTTTGGGGGAAAAAACATAGTGGTGTATCTTGTCGTTCGTTGTCTCTACTACGGTCAGATCTATCTATCTCCGAAACAGATTTCCCTCTTAAGACTAAAGATGGCCTAAGTATGGCCTACTATTTTAGAAATAGTTAAAGAGGTGGGGGTGTCTTATACAAGACTTTTCCCCGAGTTTTTTTTTTTTTTTTTTTTCTCTAGACTGGTGTAAATTTAACGCTATAGTTAAAGGCCGGAGAAAGTCCTTTCCTGAGGAATACAAAAACCTCGGCCTGAATTTGAACCCGATGGGCCGATTCTATTTTCCTCACCAATAACCCGTACGCCACCCCATCCTAGAATCTGTTAATTCTAAATTAATAAATACCCTCGTATCCTCCTACCCCTGACCGGACAAAGAAATTAACAATAAACTGGCTATGGTAGACTACACAAACATATTTGTGACACCAGTAACCGCACGAAAGACACAAAAAACATATATTTTACTAATGTTCACCCTATACAGGGCTCAAGAGCCACTCAAGGTAGAGGTTTCCTGAAGGATGTTGTTGTGTGAGCGATAACAGTAAGAAGTACATTATATGGGATAACGGCTAACCTTAGATTTAAGTTAAGATTATAGTGCTCGAGAAAGCATCAACTTCAAAGTCGATTTCACTAAGTGGCGGATCGTAGGAAGAAGCTGTTCGAGTGGAAATTCTTGTTTAATAATGGAATGAAAATGGTTCACCTCCTTGTACGTGACTTGGCGGGTGTAGCGGTTTAGGCGTGTGATACCGAAAATAAAAATCTTCAAACACGGCTCTACAAATTTAAATGAATTTTATTATTGAGTATTTCTCTTCTTTCAACCTGAAAGAAATGAATTACAAAGATTATTTTCGAAATAACTTCACACAAAAATATTTTTGTTTGTACAACCGAATCAGTTGCGCAAGTATGATAGAAGAAACAGAATGTGTCTACATACGAAGATGGTCACGTATTTACGTTGTTTTATGAATGCGTGTAATTTTCTAGTTGCATCATGTCAGCTGGCATGGAAAGCCGTATTATACTACTGTTAAAATTCGTGTTGACAATGACTGGGTTTGCATGCTTTCTTTTAAATGTGCTTAATTTAACATCGGTAATAAAGTATACATAGATAAAATATACGAAAGGTTACTTACTAAATTATACGAAAGGTTTTGGAGAATTCAGCTTGTCCACAACAATGAACAAACTACCCTGGTCAAAGGTTTACAGAAAAACTGAAAACCAATTTTGCGAATTAATATGATCGCTTTTATAAACGAGAAATCGGATCCAAAAAGACTAAAAGTTAGATTTTATTAAAACTCATAGGTTTTATTGATTAATAATTATTTTATCTCAATTTTTAAATATCTCATTTTTTAGGAGGGTAAATTTTGTTGATCATTTTCTGGAGTGAGCCTTCAAAATTTCGTAGCAGACAACAAATATTAATTGTCTGAAAATTCAAAGGCTTACAGAGCGTTTGTGATAACGTCGCTGATTGGTTAATATATGTGAACGTGGAATTTCAAATTAAAGCTTACAAAAATGGGTTAACAGAGCTTTTTAGCGATATCAATAAAATCCATTGCATTTTTCTACAATTCTTTAACGGGGTTCCACAGCGGGTCTTAGCTGTGAAGGTCGGAACTTGTGGAGCTATGGAATTTAGCACGTCAAAACAAATAGTGAGAGTAGCAAGAACCTAGCAACGTTTCGTTTGTGAGAACGGGGAAGTAGGGTAGAAAATTCAATCACCCGAAAGGATACATAGACACTTTTGAACTCTGTCAAGACTGGAAAGTGAAGACTGGGCAGCTCCTGTCCAAATATGACAACAGTGCTCCATTTTAGACCTGATCTGACTCTTGTAGTCAGGTACATACTGGAGCAGTACAAAGCACCGATCGTTTTCTCAGCATCTTTAGCGACGGATCGTGTACACGATTTCCACTTGAGGTCTGGGTTGAATTTAAATTCTAATAAGTGTTCAGAGCAAGGGCCCTCATTCAGCGAAAACCTATTCATTGCGACAGGCGAAAATTCAGTCCCTACTCGATGATGACGGAAAGTTACTAGTTCGGTTTTTAAAATATTGAATGCGACCAGACAGTTTTTTTTTTTCCATTGAAAAA
>CAHIKZ030003443.1:3030000-3062500 GCA_903632075.3 Acanthosepion pharaonis
AAAAAAATGCTATGAGAAATGTGTTATTGTTTTGGAACATGCGGTCGCAACTTTGAGTTTGAATTTTAAATTTTAAGGTTGTGCGTTTTTGTACAAAATATAGTAATAGGAGAATTCTTTTTTTGTGCTGGTAGGTTTTCCGTCAATGTGGCATGAACTATATTGTTCAATAATTACAGGAATGTCACACTTATTATCCGAAATTTGCACAGTTTTTACAAGCTTTCGTCTGTTCCTACAGACATCCTCAGGTATGAAAATAGATTTGTTCTTGTTTTTTACTCCTCGGTAATAAGAGGACAACGAAAATATAGATGTAATCCGAAAAAAAAACTTTATATATATATATATATATATATATATATATATATATATATATATATATATATATATATATATATATATATATATAAAAAGAGATTGCATAAAAACCTTGCATAAAAAAAACAGTAATTTTAAAACCATTGTTTTAATCCGGTATGCCTTACCGCTCGGCTACGGAGAACGTAGCAACAAGCAAAAGGTTAAGATTCTGTTTTCTCTTTATAAGAAAGCGCAGTTTATTTCCTCGAAAGCTTCATATTTGCTCAGTTTCATATGCGATATTAATAAACATTTTATGCCAACACGTATTTTTTTCTGGAATTTTCTCAAGGCAAATTTTATTTAGTAAGTGGTATTTCTGTACTGAAAAAACGCGGAGAAAAATAAAATAACATTAACTTTTCCGATTTAGAATTCTAGAATGCTCTCTAAAATATTCTAAATACATACTGTATAACGGAATGTTAAACTATGGAAGACGCTAAGTGACGTAATTTTTCAGCGTATTAAACAAAAGTGAGTTAATTATGTTGCTGTTATTGATTTTTTTTTAATATTGACTTTTGAGATATTTTTCTTTATATCTGAAATATATATATATATGTGTGTGGGGGGGGTGAAAATATATAGAAAAATAGGAAAGAACCGTTAAGTTAATAATCCGAAGTTCTTCAGTATTTTTGATTTTATTTTTAAACTGTGCTCAATACACAAGTAGAGCCTAAATTATAATTCCATCGCTACACAAGATTTCTCATGTTTCAAAAACAGAATGATTAAATTGAAGTAGTTTTTAGTTTCTGTTTTTTGAAACATAAGATCTCTTATGTAGCGATGGAATCATTTTTAAATTTTAATATAAATATATATATATATATATATATATATATATATATATATATATATATATATATATATATTTATTCTCTTTATACGTTGTTTTTAAATAAATGCTTTGTTTTTTTAATTAAACATTAATTACATTTACCGACCTGAATGTTCGAGAAATATGCGCTCTTCCGAACCTTATTTTCAAGTTTTAGTTTTCAAACCATTTCCAGTCGATTAATGAAATTTTGTACGAATAAATCTATTTCAATATTTGTACGTATTTTCTCATGTCTCTTCGCTGAAAAATAGTTACGTTCAATAACTCTGTAAAAAGTCAAGATTCGACTTTACACCGCATCGATATTATGAAAAGGGCAGTTCTTCTAAAATCGATATTTTTCGATTCTGATAAATGTTGCGACTTAAAGAAATTATAAAGGATGCCATCCTATAAAAATATTCCCCGAAAAAATTTTCCCATTTCTTTGTTTTACAAGTCTTTTTAAGTAGTGCCAAAAAAATGAAATTACTGTGAGAAAAGCAGTATTTTCATCAAGTGTAAATTTTTAAAGAAAAATATCTGAAGTAATCTCCCTTGAAATATTTTGATGAGACTTGTCTCCCTTAGATAGTTCAATGTTGAATTAGTTTGCAAAATGCTATGTTACAGTCAAAGTGTTCAAATAGTCAAGATTAAATAAAATTAATGAATTCCATTGAAAAATTATCTATGAAAATAGGTTTTATTTGGATCTTTTCTGTCAATTTAACCCAAATATTGTAAAGTTACTTATCGCAAATATTAATTCACCCCAAGAAATTATGAATTTTAAATCAATGTTTGTTATTTATTACATTTTATTTTTGGCACTCTTTTGAAATTATAAATTTTTAGTCAAAATTTGTTTATCTTACCTCACAACAACTCCAACTCTCAGAATAAAAAATTACAAAAAATTATTCACATTTCGAGGTACTTACAAGGAATTTTTTTACAATTTAAAAAAAAAGAAAGAAAGAAAAAAAAATGTTTTTAGCTTGACGTTGTCATCACAATTAGAAATGGCACAGCTAAGTCGCCTATATTTGGAGTGATCGCAAAGGTCAACCCGACCAAAGTTATATGGAAGAACCTCTGGGAGGATTTGGTGTGAATTTTAGTAAATATAAATTCTTTTTTTATTTTGGAATGAATTATAGAAAAGATTCTGTTATTTACAGGGGAAAAAGTTTAATGAAAACTACTGCAGACTGTAACATTTCATTTTTTAATATATGTCTGAAATATATATATATATATATATATATATATATATATATATATATATATATATGTCTAAAAATTACATGTGATTGTCTTTTCTTTATAAACTGCAGTAAAAAATATATATATATATATATATATTGATTTTGATGAGTTTTCATGCAATCTTCCATCTGGAGACAGCAGCTTGCAAATCAAAGATGGAAGATTGCATGAATTTCATCAAAAATCAAAAAGAAATATTTTACTGCAGTTTATAAGGAAAAAGACAATCACATGTAATTTCAGACATATATATATATTTTTTTAGACAGTCTGAACACTAAGTAGCAAAGGTTAACGATGTATAGCTAGAGTCGAGAACGACTCCATATATGCCAGTGTTAAACATACAATTTTCAAGGCTCGTAAAAATAAAATTTCGTCGTTATCTATTTTTGTACCTAAGAAAAAAGACAACACTCTTGTGCGGACCTATTACGCACGAACATACATACATACATACAAACATTCAAATCACATTTACAATGCCAATCATTCATTGGTTAATAAATCACCATTACATTTCTACAGACAATTTACAAATCGCAGTAATGCGACAATTTTGTAATCGCTCTATTTTTAAGTAGTCAATTTTGTGCACTTTTGGGAGAAGTGGATCACAGAAGCTGTCTTAAGTCTCCCCAAAGCTCGCTCGCTGATTGGTCGATGCCAACCAATCAGATCGTTTACACGTGAAGACTAATTTTTATCGCAAAACGATTTGGAACCTATAGTCGCTTATTTAAACTAAGATTTTTCTAATCTAAATTAGTGAGAATTCAATTTGCCAAACGAATCCACGACTGTTGAAAGCATGCGCCAACCTTCTCACTCACACACACACACACACACACACACACACACACACTCACATGCTCAACATAACTTGTACACACTCAAAAAAACTCTTCTTACACAACAATATCTTTCAAGAACAATTACTACAAGAAACTCTCATGAATATTTTTCTAGTAATTTTAAAATAACAGGTAAAGGGAGACAACTCATGGTTAATTCAACAATAAATGCATGTTTTCTTTTATATCGTTGTTTGATATTGTACATCTTGTTAAAATACATATTTTATGTGTAACAATGTCTTTTGGTTATTCTTCTTATGTGAGCTTTGTTTCCTAATCAAAAGTTAAATTAATGTAGTAAAGTTCGCTACACTTTCTTCCGATTCCATGCTTTCCAACAAATTTTGATCTTCAAAAATTTAAATGCAATGTCAATCGTTATCGATTGTCTTCAAGCAGGGCAGGCGCGTCTTACTCTCGAAACTCCCGACCGGTAGTTGGCGTTTTTTCGGTCCCCGTTGTGGCCTCTGTCGTTTTTTTCAGCATTGTTTTATGGCCACCCGCCATTATTTAAAGTATTTTTAAACTGACGTTACATTGTCAGTCATCAACTAATAATATACATCGTGTATCTGCATGGCCGGCGCGGTGCGTACAACACAGGAAGACAAAGTTAGAGCCCCAAAAGGGCTAGATTCAGCAGCTTTTTACTTTTTTCTACCTAAGTTATATTGTCAATCATCAACTATAATAATCGACAGGGTCTGTGCTTACTACGCCGAACCTTTCAATTGTGTGGGGACCCCATGCCTACTGGGGAGGGGGAAAAATGCTAATTTCAATAGCGCAAATTTTTTCAAATTGTAATTTTCTTTCTGAACAGTTCATTTAAATCACTTAAGAGGGTATTATATCTCGGTAAAATCATTTCTTATTCCGAGATCATCCACTAATTTTTTTTTTTTTAAATAAAAATGTTTAAATATTTCAACACACGAAGAATTTTCCCGAAAACTGAAATACTGTTTTTAAAACAAATTTTTAAGACAATCCCGTTTATGTTGTGTTGTAAAACTTTTTTCTTTTTTTTTTTTTTTTTTTCACCGGAGATTTCGATTGGGCTCTTAAGACTTGACTGACAGCTAGTCTATGAAAAAAATTGCTTTTGAGTCGAAAATTTGTAGAAAGCAACGATAATTCAAAGATGATAAGGAAACAGAAACCATGATCGTCCAAGTCGTGTATTGATATAACATTTTTAAAAATAAATTAAATTTTTGAGTTAGTTCCCTTGTATATACAACATCAAAGTATATAATAATTTAAAGAACAAAACCTGAAGTTTATCTCCCCTACATTTAATTTCCCTCTCCTTCGCCCCTCTCTCTCTCTCTCTCTCTCTCTCTCGATATATATATATATATATATATATATATATATATATATATATAGTAAAGGCTCAAACACTAATATTCCATGGTTATAATTTATTACATTGGAATCGTAATCACGATCCAATACATCAGACCTACAAATTCCCCCCAAATTTGTGTTCTACCTGGATTCTATCCTCTTGGAAATTTATATATATTATATATATATATATATATATATATATATATGGACCACTAATTATCTATCTATTTCGCTTGAAGATGAAACGGGACTAAATACCTTAATTCAACTTAATTTTAATAATTATTTGGATAGTTTCGGCTCTCGTTTTTGAAACATGAGAACTCTTATGTAGCGAAGGAATCATATTTTTAAACAAAAAATATTATAATTATATATATATATATATAAGCCATTATCAAAGATGAAAATTACATTACAATATATTAAACAATACACGGACAAAACAATAATGATAGTCTCTTTATGTATACATGGAAGATTTCCCAGCAACGACAAACTCGTGCATACAAGACGCTGGAAGCGAAAATCGCACCGCAACTCATGACGTTACACATGACCACGCGAGAGTGAAAACGAGAAATATTAAGTATGGGAAGTCGTTGGTGTAAATCAATGGTTTCTGTTATAAATTATAGGCATTTAAGAATATTTGTGGAGATTTTATAGTTTATTTTGTTCAGGTTAGGTTTCAACGGTTTTATGTATATAGCTTCAAGAATTTTTAGTTTTTGTTTATTGTTTTCATGTTTAAGTATAGTTGTGTTTTCAACGAGGATTTTCCGGAATTGTGTATGCGGCCAGGCATGTTGTTTTAAATTCCTAAAAATATTAGAGGTATCATTCAAATGTAGTGTCAAGTGTTGTATATATATATGTATAGGAATGTGTACGATAAAAACTCTGCATACACGTAGGTATAAATATATTTCTTCCTCAGGTGTTATAAATATTGTGCTCATTGTTTTGAAACAGAGCTTTAAGTATATATTTGTGAATATACATAATATCCAACGTCGATAGCACGAGTCGGAGTTTCATGCAGTTCTTGCAATCTTCAGAAGATGTATTAGAATAGAAAAATATGTATCCCAAAAAATTAATCACGAAGAAATAAAAAAGGTTTTGTTAGAAATAAAAGAAAAAAAGAGGATGCACTGTAATATGTAATATCACTTCTCTTGTATGACAGTGAATGATGGACATTTTCTTCCCAGAAAAGACGTGGTTTTACACTTAGAATAGCATGGACGAATCATAATCACCTGATGATGACCAGAGAGTATTTGGTCGAAACCTTGTGTCTATAACAATGTCTATATCAACCAAGATGAGAACAATAATTCGAAATCTAATAATACTGATAGCTACTCATCTCAGAAATGAAATAATGAAAATGGACAGTTATAATCAGAATCGGATAGCGAGGGTTGAAATTTTTTGAACATATAATGAGAAAGGAAAGAAGGCTTGGAAAATTTGACTCTCACACAGCATATCGAAGGCAACAGAGATTGGCGGAAGCAGCAGGCCAACTAGCTGATGAGCTTGTGTGAATGGATGACGGAACGGTAGGTGGGAGCGGTCGTAAAAAGACAAAAGGATAGGGAGTTGTGGTGAGCCATAAATCGCCCACGACACATAGAAGAAAATCTAATCTGGTAGCTACTTTCTACAAGATGAATTATTGTTTATGGAACTTGAGAACATCTTCCTACTGCAATTGCTGCCAAGTGAATGCTACTTGTACCGGATACCAGGACGTTCTCAGTGTCAACAGAAGAGAATGTACTCCGTCATGGGTGACAGATTTTACTATGTACAGTGCCTCCTCATGGATCCGAAACCCAACCACTTGTTTCGACTTAATGTCTGTCGAGTACTTTGGATTCCTTCGGGGATCATTTATCAGCGATAGCCAGTTGGTTGATCAGAAAAAGCGTTCAATTAGAATGGAGCAAAAACAGCATCATGTTTAGATGTAACAGAGTCTATCTTCTTCAATTACTTTAAAGTACTTTCATTAAAAAACATTTTGAATTAATTTTTGAGTTTTTGAAATTTTGAATTAATGTTGTTATTGATATAACAGAAGTAGTCTGTATTTATTCAATCGAAGTTATCCCTGGACATGAAGGGGTAAAACAGGCAACATGAAGACCCGCTTCAGATCACAATTATTTTGAAGTTTTTGAAATTCAATTTGTCAGTGTGCTACCAGGGATATAAAAGTGGATACATTTATAAAGCAATTGTTGATGAAAATTGGTTGAAAGATCAACGAAAAAATAAGAAACCAGTAAAAACCGCCATTTTTCGCTATTTACGCGGGTTTTCACTATATGGGTGAACTCAATTATCAAGTTAAATGACTGTTAAACAATCAAATTATTGCTGGCTACAATTGTGTGAAGCTTGTATTAGATTGCTTAAAAATTAAGGAAGTTTTTAGTTTAAAATTTAAGTTGAAATCGATTTGTGCTGAAATTGATCTTTTGTTTTTTGTGATTTTTCGCTAAACGTAGTGGCTTAGAAATAAAAATGAGGTATCACTGGGCTCATCATGATGTAAGTAACCTACATGCCGCGTTTGAATGAAATCGAAGGAAAAAAGTTGAATTTATCGATTTTTGATCGGCTTTATTGATTATTGATTTTTTTGGAAAATTATCGATTTTTTACGCTAAGAACCTATTTCTTACATTGTACAATCTATGTGCCAAGTTTGATCAAAATTGGTTGGATGAATCTCGAGTGAAAAGGTATCACACAAAAAGACACACACACACACATCCTCTGTTTTATATATAGAGATAACTTTTATCTCTTAGGCGAGATCTAGTATTTTGAGTAAGATCTTTTCTTTTGATCTCGATATTTGAGCTGGTCTTCTTAATTGCTACTTGGGAAATCCTTTAGAGTTGCGGTTACTTTTCTCGGCTTGCTTACAATGAACCCTAGGCTTCGCCATAAGCGCGCAACAAGGTCTCATCTGCAGCCAACATCAACAGGGCAATGTTTAATCTTCGCCTAATAGCTTTTTTATTCGTCATTTGTTCTTCGTATCATTCTTCTTTCCGAATGTGAGCAGTATCACTATTCTCCTTATGTGAAACTAAGAATTCAACTTGTTGGACAAATATATATATATATATATATATATATATATATATATATATATATATATATATATATATCATTTTAGGATATTAAATCTGAAACATGTTAAAAATCGGTACACAATTCCGATCGTGTTTCGAGGCATTTTAATTCATCTTACCTGGATATTTCGCTCCCCTAATCCCATCTTACCTGGATATATGTATATATATATATATATATATATATATATATATATATATATAAAATCCACATCACAACCAAAAACGTTTGCGGTTTCTCTCTTTTTAATATACACACTTTTCTCTTGTTAGACCTACTATAGCATTTCCCCTTTATATCTATCTCTCTCTCTCTCTCTCTATATATATATATATATATATATATATATATATGTATGTGTGTGTGTGTGTGTGTGTGTGTGTGTGTAGCACATCCCAAAAAATATACTGTTTGACTTCGTCATCAATTTGAATATATGTAAACAAGCATTTAATTTCATTTACTATTTAATTTAAACCGTTTATAAGTCAATAAATATTAATATTTCTTAATTATATATATATATATATATATATATATATATGCACACACACATACATTATATATGCATATGTACACGTATATAAAATTTCAGATAAAATATATTTGTAAAAGGCAATATGAATAATGACAAAAGGAAAACGTATCTTAGCCGACTCATTTTGTCTTCTGATGGATTTTATCAAGACAAATATACTACAAATGCTTGTTACAAAATAAAATCCTCGCATTTGCTTTAATAATGTCTTTCATGGTACAAAACGTGTCGGCTTAGGTAAGTTTTTCTCTTTGTTTTCATTCATATATTTATATTAGGTATATATATATATATATATATATATATATATATATATATATATATATATATATATATATATATATATATATGTATATATATATATATATATATATATATGTACGTATATATGTATGTATATATATATATATATACGTGTGTGTGTGTGTGTGTGTAGGAAAGATGTATGACAAAGTGGAAAAAAGTTTTTTCGTATGACGCGTTTCGTCCCTTAGGACTTCACCAGATTAGCTGTGTGTTATACCGGAACATACCTATTCTATTGTTAATAGACTCTCCCACATATAATAAGTAGTATTAGTAGTAGCAGTCGCCAGGGAGCTCTGAGTGAGTTGGTGAGTCAGTCGATGTCGGACCTTAAAGTATCAACCACCACAACTAGATTGCTGCGTCATTAACTATTATTTCAAGTTCCTAACGTTTTGTACGTCGAACCCTTTTTAGGACCGACTTAGTGAAATACAAGCCTCCACTGTGAAAACTACTCTACAACACTGTTTACACTAATGCGACTATACATACACATGAACGGGAGACGCTGGGAATTTTTAATTTGGAAAATATTTGGAAAAAATATTTGAAACTTACTTTGGAGACTGTTTTTGCTGCTGGTTTTATTTCATTATTTCTTAGGGAAATTTACCATTACTAAATTTATTACGAAAATAAAGTTACAGTGAATCAACGGTAAACGGGAAAGTACTAATATTTTTTACAAAAAGGTATTCTTGGCAAGATTTTTTATCGTTAAAATGTATTGCCGGTAATAATGTATTGCTGGTAATAATTTTTTTAACAAAAAAAAAAAATTATTGCTTGTATTAAAACTTATTTTTACTCTTTCATAGTGTTTTAACTCCAGTCTATGGGTTAACTATTTGCCCATAGTTGGGACCTTAACAGGTGCTACCACCCGGGCTCAAGGTGAACCTGGGAACACCAGCAATTAAGAGGTGGTTACACGCTCTTCAAAACTTACTGATCAGAGACCTTACTGTCGGACGTTGTATATCGTCTTACCCAGGACACGGAAGTAGTTTATCGTATAACACAGGACGCAACGATTTTGATTTTTTTTTTAAATGACTGCCAATGTGACAGATGTAATCAAACGGAATTTTCTTCTTTTTTTTTAATGAAATTATTTAAAACTGAACACTTTGTCCAACTCGATAACACAACTCAAGTAAAATACATTATGAAAATTTATATTCTGCAAAAAAAGATTGTTTAATTTTGTTATGATGACAACGCAAGCAGCTTTTAAGTCAACACTTAACCAGCTATGCATTTTCGAAGAAAAAATATTACCAGAAAGAGATTTTTGATGAAAAAATATTACCAGAAGTAGATTTTTAAAGGAAAATACATGACCAGAAATAGATTTTTGAAGAAAAAATTCATCCAGAAATAGATTTTTAAAGGAAAAAATATTACCAGGAATAGATTTTAAAGGAAAAGAATATTACCAGAAATAGATTTTTGAAAAAAAAAATATTACCAGAAATAGATGTTTAAAGGGAAAAATATTACCAGCAACAGATTTTTCGAGAAAAAAATATTACCAGTAATAGATTTTAGAAGAAAAAATATTACCAGAAATAGATTTTAAAGGAAAAAATATTACCAGGAACAGATTTTTAAAGGAAAATACAATACCAGAAATAGATTTTTGATGAAAAAAATATTACCAGAAATAGATTTTTAAAGAAGAAAATATTACCAGGAATAGATTTTAAAGGAAAAAGTATTACCAGATTTAGATTTTTGAAAAAAAAAATATTACCAGATATAGATGTTTAAAGGGAAAAATATTTTCAGGAACACATTTCTGAAGAAAAAAATATTACCAGAAATAGATTTTAGAAAAAAATATGACCAGAAATAGATTTTAGAAAAAAATATTACCAGAAATAGATTTTTGAAAAAAATATTACCAGAAATAGATTTTTAAAGGAAAATACATTACCAGAAATAGATTTTTGAAGGAAAAAATATTACCAGAAATAGATGTTTAAAGGGAAAAATATTACTAGGAACAGATTTTTGAAGCAAAAAATATTACCAGAAATAGATTTTTGAAGAAAAAATATTACCAGAAATAGATTTTTGAAGAAAAAATATTACCAGAAATAGATTTTTGAAGAAAAAAAATATTACCAGCAATAAAAATTGTGGGCATTAAATAACCCATTGAGGTTGATAAGCCGTAAAACAAACCACGAGTTTTTATTGTTATTGAGAATTTTCCGCTTAACCACGCCTGCTTCCTCAAGAATATCTGCATTGAAAAAAAAACCAATGTCCGATATTATTTGCAGGTTCAGGCATCGGTCCAGGGAAGAATATTGTAAAGTAGACCTGGTCGAGAACTTTTCGACACCTGAAGTTAATATTTTTGTCATTTGGTTAAATTTTGGTATGTGGTTTATGTCGAAGTCCTTTTTAGCCGCCCCCCCCGCTTCATATGTAGTGACATCAACAAGATCACAGACTAGCGATGTAGAAAAAGAAAGGTCACAACAAATGTATATTTTTCGATATAATATCCTTCCAATTCAGTGTTAAATTTCATATTAAACACATAAATCGAAATTTGAAAAAAAAGCCATGCCCCTTCAGGACGTGGATGGTTATGGCTCTCCTCATATTTTTAATATCTGTGAACTGATTGTGAGAAAGGAATGTTTCCTGTAGCTTCTTTTTCTCTATGGATTGAACCTCAGAGTCATCCTTCTCCTAGATGGGTTGGATAAACTGAGCTAATATTTTGCATAAAGAAATAGATTCAAGAATAAATGGATTTCATGTTTTTTTTCTTACAAAGGTCTAGTTCCGAAGTAAACACAACTGTCTCGACTGGAACTTGAACTCGAACTCAGCTCTCCTCCACCCCTAATTCCATTTGACGTGCTGTTAACCATTACGCAACCCTCACAACTAGTAATAGTGGTAGCCAAGCAATAATCGTAATATTATGAACAGACGACATCAGCGTCGTCGTCGCCGTCGTCGTCGTCGTCGTCGTCGTAGTAGCGTCATTTGAAATGTCAGCGGAAAGGCCATTTGCAAATAGCAAATAAAAAAAAAACTAACCTTGTTCAATTTTTCTTTCCCGCGACATTGACGCATATACTTGTATACGCACCTAAAGATGACGCGCGCACACATACATACATATATACAAACCCAGATAAAATCATTTGTCTATATATGTGTATTTCATAATAATACTAACGCAAATCTCTTACGCCTAATGTAAACACGTAAATTGCTAAACTTTAACGCGTTTAAAGACGAGCAATTTTTTAAAAATATAGTGCTCAATATCAAAAACAGAGCATTTAAGATAAGGAAGAATAAAAAAACTTATCTTAGGCTCAACGTTACGTTTCGTCGAGGTGAAAGAGATGTGGTTCTACAGAAGGATGCTAAGGATATCATGGACCGAGCGTGTGAGCAACGATGAGATCTTAGAGAGGTTGCACACAAGAAGGAGGCTTATACTTAACATCAGGAAGAGGCAGCTGAAGTTTCTGAGACCCATAACAAGGAAGGAGGGTTTGAAGAATCTGATACTCACGGGTCGAATAGAGGAAAAGAGAGACAAGGGAAAACAACGCGTGACATACTAAGTGGATGAGAGAACGTGGTCTGGGGGAGGAAGCAGAGGGAAGGAACTTGTTGAGAGCTGCAAGGGATAGAAGGTGGTGGAGAGCCATGATCGCCTACGTCCTGAAAGGACATGGCGCATAAAAAGAAAGATACACTGCTCGTCAGGATGAAATAAATCTATCAAATTTATCTGTCACTGTTGAGCGGTGTATCGACGAAATTTTAAGTCTTTTATCTAAACAATATCTGATCGTGTATACTCGTGTATAGTACGAATTTTCATTATCTTTTTTTTACGCAAAAATTAAGGTGTCGCACTATACAGAGGTAATTTTTCTGCAGGGGTTAAAATTGATGCATTTTCGGTGGCTGTAAACTGCCTGGTAGGCCTACACACAGAAAATAGTTTTTATTTTTGCTTTTTTATTGAACATTTATTAATTATAAAGGAATAGATTATTTACGATACAAAAAAAGGAAATAGTTCTTTTACTGAACATTTATTGACTAAAAACAACCGAAGACTTGTTCTTCATCGTCTTCATTACCAAATAAAATGTCCTAAATCTTCTTCTTGAACCTGACTTGACTATAGTAAGCCTACTAGTATTACTCAGAAGCTGGAATTACATTATCCGCGAGCTAGATGAAAAAAAAAATCCAAAGGTTGCATTATGCATGAAGTCGACTTATACACGAGTATTCACAGTAAAATGTGATAACTCACGGTCCAGAGAACTTTCCATGAAACACAAATTAATATCTTAATACCTAGTTTTCCCCATATCCTTCGAAGTAATCACATACTTGTTTGCATAATGGCTCTCGCAAGATATTGCTCAGAAAGAACAGTAGTCCATATGTACCCTTCAGGCTCACCAAAGAGATGGGATATTGAAAAGTTGTAGGCTCGACTCACTTCCCAATATACAATATAGTCTCCCCTTATACGAACTGAGGTACACCACCACACTCCTGCGTATACGTGATACAGCAAATTGTATTGAACATTATGCTTTTTCTAAACCTACATGCATACATACGTAAGTTATGGTAAGGATAATTTTATAATTAGTTTAACAACAAAACTAATAAAAAAATACAACAATTATAAGAATCTTACTTATTATAAAACGCAGATTGTATGTGTGTGTGTGTGTCTGTACGTTTATATATTGGGTCGGATTTCCTACATTTTCAACCGATTTCAACAAAACTTCACAGGACTACATAAAATTACCTTGTGGTGGTTCTAACAGCGCCAAAAATTGGAAATCAAAAACACAATTGTTTTTGCACGAAATCAATTTAAAAACACGATAAAACCCGATTCTGTTGCCAGAATGAAATCGAGTTATACTTATTATAAAACCCAGGTTGTGTGTGCGTTCGTTTATATATGGGATCGGATTTCCTACATTTTTCAACCGATTTCAGCAAAACTTCACTTTTTTTGAGGGTCAGGTAGTGTTTCCTATTGTCTTGCACACTTTTTTCTTTATTTTTACATTCAGAATGCTTTAAAAGACAATTGTTTATAATAAAATTCTATTCAATTGGTAGACTCATAACGATTGAAAACAATGTTTTTGTTTGAGTTTGAGTTTGACCAATACGTAAAAAAAAAAAAAAATCTATCTCTTACTGTTACATGCCCGGGCAATGCCGGGATCTACTGCTAGTAAACTAATAAAAGTTATGTGACGAATAGAAGGTCCATTCTTACCGTAGATCATATTAGACACAATGAGAGATTAACAACAATAACTATTAATAAAATAGAATAATTATAAAAATAGACTGTAATAAAAGTTATGTGACGGATAGAAGATTCGTTCTTTCCGTAGATCTTATTAGGTACGATAGTTTGTGTATTTTACCATGAAATAAATTGTGCATTTCGGCATAAAATAGCGACTTCGTTTTTGATTCAATGATTTCTGTGCGGTATATTTCGATATCATGAATTTAGTGGAACAGTCGACTAGACCAAGAATAATTTAAGACCAACCAAATGATAGAATGTCTAGAGAAAACAGTGTGTGCAGAAGAACATCCCATTCCAAGTCTAGGTTGTTTGTAGCGTCGCATTTGCAACAAGGAATTGGGCTTTTCTTGCAATAAATTTACCAGTAGAAATCCTTGCCCAGAAAAAACGTGTTTCGTATTTCAATGTGTGTTAGTTTGTTTAGCTGCATATCAACACCTTATGGGTCATTTAATGCCGAAATTTAATTTTCGAAAAGCATTAGTAATTTTTTTTTTTACAAAAATGTATTGCTTGTATTTTTTTTTAAATGCATTAAATGCAGGTAATTTTTTTTTTTTTTACAAAAATGTATTGTGGGTAATTTTTACGAAGAAAATGTATTTTTATGTTTTCATTGTGTTTTGACCTCAGTTTGGGTGTTAACTATTTGCACATAGTTGGGATCCTAACAGGTGTTACCAACACGGGTCAGAGGTGACCTGCGACCAACAGCAATTAAGGGGTGATTCCACGCTCCTCAAAACCTTCTGTGTTTTCAAAATGGAATTTTAATAAAACACTATATGAATACAAACAGATATTTTACAAAAATTATGCATTAGTTGCTCATTGTAATGTGTCTAACTATAATCTTGATTTAAAAAATGCTACTTTAACTTAAAGAGAAAGTAATTTACAAAGACAAAAATGTATAGAAATTGCTTTATTCGCAAAATCATCCACAGTGAATTTACTTTTAAGGTTATTACGAAGTTTAACCTTTCTTGGTAAGTCTTCTATTATCACAATGTGGCATACTTAATAACGAAAGTGATGTAAACATAAACGAAAAATAAGTAAAGAAAATTGGCTAGACTATATAGCCAAACACATTAAAAAACAAACAAATCTAAATGTTTAAAATTTCAGTGTCTCCTCTCCTTCGTGCGCATGTGTAATCACATCAGCGTAATATTATCAATGTTGGAACTATCATTTAAAACTGACCCCACATGAAGAACGGAAATCTTACCACGAAACTTTGAAGTTGGGGTGAAATTGATATTTAAAAGTTAAGTAATCTTGATCATATATATATATATATATATATATATATATATATATATATATATATATAGAGAGAGAGAGAGAGAGAGAGAGAGAATACCAAATACAATATATAAAAAAGTTATATTTAAATTTTCATGTGCACGGCTGTTTATTTCCTGGCGCCTGCATAATCATCAAGTGTTTGCAAAAGGACAGGAAACAATTCAATTATATATATATATATATATATATATATATATATATATATATATATATATATATATATTATAGGATACAAATCCTATATTCCAACAAATGACTAAAAAAAACACAAAGTAGATTTGCACACCCACAAAATCGGATCAGAACGACCAAAAACAGATTTCACAATAAGGTGTGAAATTAATTTTCTGACCAATGAAAGGAGGCGATTTGCTAAACCAAAAAAAAGTTAACGAGCCAGTGTGAAAAAAAAAAGTCAACAATAAATACAGAGTTTTCAAGTCAGTCGCCAGTCAGTCAGTCAGAGAAGGGCGCAAAAGATCACAGAAGACTGACAGTAAATTTCATCACTGACTCAACCCGAAAAGTGGAGTAGGAAGGAACAACAACAACAACAACAAATTTACAACTGGCTTCAAAACAATTCATAAGTACATTTTCCTTTTATCTTCATTACTCATTCACACTCTCTTTTTTAACTTAAATTGCTCGCCCCTTTTTCATTTTACAACTATACAAAACAAAAGAAACAGACATTATTCTGCTACTCTGTTAAAAGACAGCGAACACAGACATTTTTATCAAAATCACATTTTTGCTTAAACGAACTAAAACAGTAATCTTTTTTACCCTATTCACAAGATGATAAATATACAATGTTCTATTTTTTATAAACGTTCCTTATCGTGTTGTTTCTTCTTAAAATTTGCGTTGTATTTTGTGGGCAGGGTATCCCGTATTAAATTCTCCTTTAATCCGGGTACGCTGGATCCCACAATATATATATATATATATTATAAGGTCTCTTTCCTGTTCATAGACATTTGTTTTTGTTTTGTTTTTCTTATTCATATCCATGATGGTTTTGGAAGTGTTTAGATGCGATGAGGTAAATGTGAAAATATTTTGAAAAGAGATTTATATAATATTTTTTCAATGGGTGACGAGATGCAAAAATTTTACAGAAATTTATAAAATTTATAAATGAAATTTTTGTATAAAAAACCCAATAAAAACAGAAATGCAAAAAGAATCCCTGCTGATTTATATTCGCTTATTAAATGTGTCTTGAAGCAGCATCCATAACAGGTCAACAAGATAATGCGACGTATATTTATATATTATGAGGTTGTAACACTGGAGAATTTTGCCTGTCTGACGCGTAATATATACACTGTTGTGCCAAAAAAAGTGAATCATTCAAATTTTTTGAGAATAAATCTAATATTTTAAATAAAAAAATATAGTTTCAAACAAAATTGTGTATAAGTAAGGGAAATGATACCAATGTCTGCAATTTTGCAAAAAATTCTTAAGAAACAAACCCACGGCAAGTTATTTTTTGTTTTTAAGTTAAACTATGTAAAAAAAAAAAAAAGTGACTCACTTTTTATACTGTATTAATTATGTACAAAGTTAATCTAATATTTTCTTAAAAAAATAAAATTTAGTAAAATAAAAACACAAAAGAAAAATTCCATTAGTAATTAGTAATTTATGCTTCTATCTTTGTTTTTCAGAACTTTATTGACTCGGTCAGGCATACTCTTAATGAGATTTTTGCAAATGTCATCTCTTAGCAAACTGTTCCAGTCCACAATAAAATTTTCAATCATAGCTTTTTTGTTTTGAGTGATTTTCTTCGAAAGTCTCAATTTTATTACGCTCCATAAATTCTTGATTGGATTTAGGCCAGGAGACTGCGGTAGACATACCATAACAATAACATTTTTTTTTCGGAAATGTAATTTTTCATCTGCTTTGACGTGTGACAGGGAGCATTGTTTTGCATAAAAATGAGATCTGATTGATCAATTTCGAGTTTTTAGGCAGATGGCAGCAAGCAGGTTTCCAATATTTTTGAGTATTGAGTGCTGTTCAACGTTTTGTCTTCTGATTTGAAAAATCCAGTCCCACTGAATGAGAAGCAACACCCAAACCATAAAGTTGACAGGATGCTTCACACTATTAACTGTCGTTTTCAAAGTGTTTTCTTCGCTCCTCCGTCCGATTTTCGTTCTTTTGTCTTTTGAAAACTTTTCAATTTTTGTCTCGTCGGAGAAAAGTCAGATTCAATGAAGGACTTGTAAGTGTTTGCCCGCGCTAAACGTTTAGCCTTATGAGTTTTATTTAGCAGTAGCTTAAAAACTTTTGAATAGGCTTTGTAACATTCGTTCAAAAGCCATCTGCGTACAATAGAGGAGTTGACACTTACTTAGAGCTCATTTACTTCAAGATCATTTTTCAAGGTAGCAGAAATTTCTGAATTGACCAGTTTTGGTTAATTTCTCTAATGATTTTGAAGCCGGTTCTCTTATCGATCTTGTTTTCTACCTTGTCAAATGACCCAGTGTAATTGAAGCTTCTCAAAAGTCTCGAGACAGTTGATTGAGAAGTGTTGACACTATTTGCAATTTCTCGAGTCGGTTTACCAGCTTTTGATAGGGCAACTATTGCTACTTTAAAAGATTTCAGTATGTGCTTATAGCTTTTCATAAATCATTGATTAATTGTATTTTTGGTTTCTTTTGTATACCTTAGAATTATTCTACAACTTTATAGAAGTTTTTAAGAATATTCTGGAATAAAATTATGAAAAATAGAATTAAAAGGTATTTTAAAATAATGACATGTTTTTTAATAAGTCATGTTTTTGCACAGTACTGTATATACTGTATTTAGAATGCATAAGCTAAAAATAATGGTCTTTTGATAATTGCAACAAAAATGGACATATTAAAATCAAACCACAGGAAAGAAGACAGAAATCTTCTTAGAGTCTTAAAATCTGTATATATATATTAAGTCCTTCCAACACACCTTCTGTAAGGATTTTAGACTTGAAAGTTATCAGCCTTTGATTAATATGTATTTAATATATAAAACATTGTCTTTGGTGTTTTTCTATTTTATTTGTTGTACACATTTGTCGGTTCTCGATTGAGCTCTGACGAGAGGGGAATGAAAACAGGTTAAGCCTTCTTTTTAATAATATTCAATATAAAACAAGGCTAAAGATCCACTCAACATTGTTCAATATAATACAAGGCTCAAGATCCACTCAACGTTGTTCATTATAACACAAGGCTCAAGATCCAATCAACGTTGTTTAATATAATAAAAGGCTCAAGATCCACTCAAAATTGTTCAATATAATACAAGGCTCAAGATCCACTCAACGTTGTTCAATATAATACAAGGCTCAATATAAAACAAGGCTCAAGATCTACTCAACGTGGTTAAATATAATACAAGGCTCAATATAATAAAATGTTCAAGATCCACTCAACGTTGTTCAATATATAATAAAGGACTCAATATCCACTCAAAATTGTTCAATATAATAAAAGGCTCAAGATCCACTCAACGTTGTTCAATATAATACAAGGCTCAAAATTCACTCAACGTTGTTCAATATAATACAAGACTCAAGATCCACTCAAAATTGTTCAATATAATAAAAGGCTCAAGATCAACTCAACGTTGTTCAATATAATACAAGGCTCAATATAATAAGATGCTCAAGATCCACTCAACGTTGTTCAATATAATACAAGGCTCAAGATCCACTCAACTTTGTTCAATATAATACAAGGCTCAAGATCCACTCAACTTTGTTCAATATAATAAAAGGCTCAAGATCCACTCAAAATTGTTTAATATAATAAAAGGCTCAAGATCCACTCAACGTTGTTCAATATAATACAAGGCTCAAAATTCACTCAACGTTGTTCAATATAATACAAGACTCAAGATCCACACAAAATTGTTCAATATAATAAAAGGCTCAAGATCAACTCAACGTTGTTCAATATAATACAAGGCTCAATATAATAAGATGCTCAAGATCCACTCAACGTTGTTCAATATAATACAAGGCTCAAGATCCACTCAACTTTGTTCAATATAATACAAGGCTCAAGATCCACTCAACGTTGTTCAATATAATGAAAGGCGTAAGATCCACTCAACTTTGTTCAATATAATAAAAGGCTCAAGATCCACTCAAAATTGTTTAATATAACACAAAGCTCAAGATCCACTCAACGTTGTTCAATATAATACAAGGCTCAAGATCCACTCAACGTTGTCCACTATAATACAAGGCTCAAGATCCACTCAACGTTGTTCAATATAATACAAGGCTCAATATAATACAAGGCTCAAGATCCACTCAACGTTGTTCAGTATAATACAATGCTCAATATAATAAGATGCTCAAGATCCACTCAACGTTGTTCAATATAATACAAGGCTCAAGATCCACTCAACGTTGTTCAATATAATACAAGGCTCAAGATCAACTCAAAGTTGTTCAATATAATACAAGGCTCAATATAATACAATGCTCAAGATCCACTCAACGTTGTTCAATATAAACAATGCTCAATATAAGAAGATGACCAAGATCCACTCAACGTTGTTCACTATAATACAAGGCTCAAGATCCACTCAACTTTGTTCAATATAATACAAGGCTCAAGATCTACCCAACTTTGTTCAATATAATACAATGCTCAATATAATAAAATGCTCAAGATCCACTCAACGTTGTTCAATATAATACAAGGCTCAAGATCCACTCAACTTTGTTCAATATAATACAAGGCACAAGATTCACTCAACGTTGTTCTATATAATACAGGACTCAAAATCCACTCAACGTTGTTCAATATAATACAAGGCTCAAGATACATTCAACGTTGTTCAATATAATACAAGGCTCAAGATCCACTCAACGTTGTTCAATATAATACAAGCCTCAAGATCAACTGAACGTTGTTCAATATAATACAAGGCTCAATATAATACAAGGCTCAAGATCCACTCAACGTTGTTCAATATAAAACAATGCTCAATATAATAAGATGCTCAAGATCCACTCAACTTTGTTCAATATAATACAAGGCTCAAGATCCACTCAACTTTGTTCAATATAATACAAGGCTCAAGATTCACTCAACGTTGTTCTATATAATACAAGACTCAAAATCCACTCAACGTTGTTCAATATAATACAAGGCTCAAGATCCACTCAACTTTGTTCAATATAATACAAGACTCAAGATCCATTGAACGTAGAGGGTTACTGAATGATGTTTTTGTATGTGCGTTAAGAAGAGAAAGTAAGGAGTGCATTTTATGAGGTTATGTAGGAAAGATAACAGTTAACTCTAGCGTTGATGAGGTTGTAGTGATCAGGAAAGAAAGCTCTCGTGAGCTTGTTCCATAAAATAGCGGTTCTTGGGAAGAAGTTGTCCGTGTGGAACTGCCTTCTTACTAATGGAATATGAAGTGAATGGGGGGGGTGATTCATCCCAGTGTACGTGGAATGGAGAGTCTCAGCTGTGAAGGTCTTAATTAGTGGAACTAAGGAATGCAGCGGGTCAGAACATTTTCCATGGCAATAGCGACAGAGTAGCGTCTTGACAAAGGCTGCAGGAGCGGCCGAAAGTTAAATGGAATGTGTCGGAGTTAATTCCTCCTTAACTGTCCAAATTGTTCACTAGGGGTCGCACTCGCTACACTATAAATACTGGGCGATTTCTTGTCTCGTTCTCTTTTTATTTTGCATTTCAGCGGACACATTTACAAAATACTTATATATATATATATATATATATATATATATATATATATATATATATATATATATATCGGTTGTGTTGGTTTTCTTTACACTTCTTTATGGTGGAATCAATCTCTGAGTCCGCCATGTTCTTGTAGTTGGACCTTCTAGTAGGATTAAACACACGTGTTCCTAATTTAACAACACGTAAACCCAAAGTCCATTACAAATTTGAAGAATTAAAAAGGTTGCTCCAGCCGGGAATCTGGTGACTTGAAAAAAACTTTTGAAAGCCGAGCCAGTCTTTCTCGTCGTGAAGCAATATCAATTAGTAACGCTCTTTAGTCATCTTAGTAAATAAGTTCAAGCGACATAGTGGACAATAATGATAATTTCTGAAAAAGCAATCGATATGTCCATTTATAAACATTACAACCATACATGCTTCTGTTAATAATAACATTTAAATGTCGTATGTGAGCTCACTTAAGTAAGCCAGAATGCGGGCATATTAACTCATTGCTTATTTTACAAGCACACAAATGAACTGAGTGATGAGTCGAGTAAACACTTTTCAAAAAAAAAAAAATTTTTTGTTCGTTTAAGTTTTTTTTTTTTTTTCTGAGGTTTGAAACTGAACTTAGTGCTAAGCTGAGAAAAAATAAAAATAAAAAACATAACGTGTTTATCAAATGAGCCGCCTCATAGTGATTCCCCATGTTCAGAATTAGAAATGAAAGAAGAATGAATTTGAAAAGGAAGAGAAAAAAAATCAACGCCGGAAAAAGGCAAAAACATAAAATAAAATAACGCGGAATAAAAGTAAATTCATGTCGAATGCCAGATATGTGTATATGTGTGTCAGGATCTGTTTTCAGTAACTTTATTAGTATTTTTTTTTTCTTTCCTTTTCTTTTTTTTTCTTTTCCTTTTATTTTTAACGTCACCTCTTCAGGGGAAAAAAAACGTTGCTAACAGTTATAAAATGTAACTCGGCGGAAACAACATAAAAAAAAAGGTGTCATGTCATTTTTTTTTTCTTTTTAGAATTCGTCTCACGCATTATGCAAAGAGTCGCACGTCCCAAATAAAAGGACGATGTGATCAGAAATTGGAGTTAGCTTCACCCATGTCACAAGGATGCAAATTGGACTACTGCCTGTTCTGATATTACCGTTTGATTCAGTGCGCCCAACAACAGAAACCAGCCCGGGTAGAAAAACAACAGAAACCAGCCCGGGTAGAAAAACAACAGAAACCAGCCCGGGTAGAAAAACAACAGAAACCAGCCCGGGTAGAAAAACAAACAGCGTCAACCCACCCTCAATACAGGTACGATATGAGTCTCGTGGCCGAAGTACTTTCATGTCTGACCACAGAGAGGGTAAGTAAATTTCGTTTCCTCTGCCTCTTCATTTTATTTATTTTTATTTTATTTTATTTCATTTTTCCAAAATGGCCAAACATACAAAATCGCATTTAGACATAAAGATCAACATTTAACAAACACCCTACACTACAGCTTTAGGGTCTCTCAATTAGTAGAGGACTTAAAAGTTAAAAAGTTACAGAATTGATAGGTGATGATAGTGGGACTAGCGTCATTTAACTTATTAACAAGGGCTCTCCATTATGTAGTTCAAAAACACGCCAAGTTTAAATTCAATATTATGTAAACGATAAGGAAACAAAATTAACTTGGATGTTATTTCTTCAAATGTACCATTAAGAGTCGTTATAAATTCGTTTTTTTTTTTGTTTTGTTTTGTTTTTTTGTTTATTTTTTGTTTAGTCGTTTTTTTGTTTTTTTTTTTTTTTTTGTCTTTATTAACATTATGTCACTCGATTAAAAATTAATTCGGACTCTCATAAAAACAAAGAGCTAAATAACCGAAACCACAGCCTAACATTGTAAGGGGTAAGGGCTTCCATGTCTTCTTTAAAATTCATTGTTTATTTTAACGATCTGCTGCGTGTAAATTGTTACTGCCATATCGTATTTCCGGCATATATATTTCCTTTTTTTTTTTACTCTCTCAAATCGTGTCCTGGGTACGACGATAAACTACATGCGCGTCCTGGGTAAGACGATAAACTACGTCCAGCAGCAAGGCCTCTGATCAGGAGGCTTTGAGGAGCGTAGAACACCTCCTAATTGCTGGTGTTCCAAGGTCCACCCTGACCAGGAGTGGTAGCACCTGTTAGAGTCCCAGCTATGAGTAAATAGTTAACTCCCAAACTGGGGTCAAAACACTATGAAAGTGTAAAAATAGGTTTAATACCAGAAACACTTTGTAAGAAATTGTTATGAGCAATAAAGTTTTGAAGAAAAATTATTACCAGCAATATATTTTTGAAAAAAAAATTACCCGCTATACATTAAAAAAAAATTACTAGCAATAAAAAATTTGGCAGCATTGAGGTTGATATGCCGTAAGAAAAACCAAAGCAAACCAAACTCTCTCAAATATTGTCTTTTTCAAAATATATTTTTATTTATATCTGAAATTTTACGTACGCACATGTACACACGCCCACAAATATGTTATGTATGGGTATATCTATCTATCTATCTATCTATATATATATATATATATATATATATATATATATATAGTCGCGAGTGTAATTTCTCTCATGATAAGTGAATGTCGAAATTTTCCCCTGTAATTGACGTTGTTCGGTGCAGGACCGTGCATTTTAATTAACATATGTTTAGGCAGTAAGTATTCTTACAAATACGTTTGATTAAAGTTTAAAACAGACATTGTTTAATCATTAAACAATATCTGTTTGTTTAATCAAACATCTTTTTGTTTAATTTTCATTATAAATTTCCAACTTTCGGATAACAAACATACAGACACCATCCTGGTTCTTGACAATGACTGCGATAATCGAAAGTACTTGAAGATAACAATAACAAAATATGAACTTCACACAGTTTATCCATAACTTTAAGCACAGTAATCAAACTTTGCATATGTATGTATATAGGATTGTATATGCATGCATGTTTATAAATATATATATATATATATATAATATATTTTCTGTTTATACGGTGCTTTTATAGATACAATGTATTTAGGTAAATGCTCTGTTTTAATTAAAGATTATTAATTACTTTTATCGGCCTTTATAAACAGTAATTCGGACTTTTTCTGTAGCTAAATGGTACAGCACGTCAAGTGTAATTAATACATACATATATATATATATATATATATATATATATATATATATATATATATATATATATATATAATGTTCGATTTATTCACATTTATTGGGTATCAGAATGCTTCCTTAGTGCTATTTATTCATAGAAAGTTTCGGATTTTCTCTCCCATGGACCCATCCGATATATATATATATATATATATATGTGTGTGTGTGTGTGTGTGTGTGTGTGTGTGTGTGTGTGTGTATGCAGGTATAATCCAGGCGAGTCCTATTAACACAACATAGAATTTGAAATATGTTAAAACTGACTCACAAAAGAGTGCTCACTGTTTATTTTCATTAAACAGAGAACATTTTCTTTACAATTGGAATTAAGATATCTTTAGTTAATGACCATTTTTACCTACGAATTTTAATTTTAAAATTCGCAGGATTTTTCAAACTGTTTATGGTATTTTTTTTATAATCTACAATTTTTAGGTTAGATGATAAACAGTTTGAAAATTCCTGCGAATTAACTAAAGGTATCTTAATTCTAATTGTAAAAAAAGTATATATATATATATATGAAAAAAGATGAGAACTTTCCATTTAACCTAATCTACCTTAGTAAATTAGTAATATTCATTTGTACTCGTCTTTATGTGTGAAATTAGATGTATATTTAATATGCCCATCCTTATGCCATACATAACAAATAAATGAAGTAATCTCGTAAGCTCCCCATAAATTCGGTCATAAAAATTTAATGCAGTGACTCTCAACCGCCGTGCCGCGGTTCACTAGTGTGCCGCGGTTCACTAGTGTGCCGCGGTTCACTAGTGTGCCGCGAAATATTGTCAAGGCATATATGTGTGTGTGCGTGTGCGTGTTTGCTTGTGCGTGCGTGCGTGTGTTTGTGCGTGTGTGTGGAAGTAGTAACCTGAAAGCGCTCGACGAAATTATCGACTATTATTTTCCGTCACGAGGCACAAAAAAAGTATGATTAGATTCGAAATCCCTTCATAAATGTTCTTTCTAATATTGGTTATGTAAAGAAAAAGAATTTCTAGTGATCGAGGGCTCAAAAGGAAACATTCGATGATATCCACTGATACATTTTGGATTTCAGTACAAAATGAAGATCCTACATTAGCTAAAGAAGCTTTATCAGTTTTATTGCAATTTTCTACTTCTTATTTATATGAATTATGTTTCTAAACCATAACAACATAAAAATACGAAGCGAGGAAGACTACGCTCAACTGAAGGAGAAATGAGAGTTTGCTGATTACACATTCGACCAAACATCTCGATAAAACACCAGACACAGATTTCACATGAAATAAGCTGCATAAATATTGAATAGAAACATTGTAAGTAAAGTAAGTTCATATTTGTGCGTGTATTTTTGAAAATCTATAGTTTTATTTCATAACATTTGACAAACACTGGTTTAACGTATTTTTAATACTCAACCTGTGTCAATATGTCTCCATTCCCAGTTGTACGGAAATTGTTCCTAGTTGAATTCAGTTCGCGCAAAATTTATTTTTTTATCTGTTTGTGGTCTTTCGTCAGAAGGGACTTGGTTAAACTTGATAAACTAACCTTAGAAAGGAGTAAATCTATCAAAAAGTTTCAATGTCCGGCTTGGCTACCTTTGAATTGATTTAGTCTCCCCACACTGATTAACAAATCAGTAATGTCTGAAGATGACTAGCATCGTCATGTGTAAACTCAGAAAACCACCAAAATTCTTTTATTATCTTTGTGTGTGTGTGTGTGTGTGTGGAAGTACTAATGATACGGTGTTAGTATTTGAATAAAGGAATAAGTATTACATTTTTTTCAAATACTTCTTTTAACTGTTCTTGCTACATTTTGGATTTCAATATGTTATATAAGAATAAAGTGTCGCAGCCGACACTTGATTTTTAGCATAGATCGCTAGTGAGCAAACACAGGCGATCCCATTATTGAATTAAAATGGATCACGTGACCATAGAGGAAACGTATATATAGGAAATGGCGTGAAGTCTAGATTGATCGCTTTTTTTAGTCTATCCTCAATAGTATTTGGATCTCATTTCTAATCTATCCTCTATACTATTCGGATCTCATTTCTAGTCTATTCTCTGTTACTATACGAATCCCTATTCCTAGTCTATCCTCTATTACTATACGGACCGCTATTCTCTACTCTATTCACTATACTATTTCTCTATTCGGGTGATTATACAGATTACTTGTCAGACGAGTATTATCGAGCAAGTACTATTAGCGCGAGTGATATTCAAAGGCGTCTGACACCAGTATTGTTAAACGGCGTTACTATAGTTGTATCGCGATTACAAAGTCACTACTACAACGAACATTACGAAAGTGACAACGAGTATTCGTTGGCATCGCAAAACAATACAAAAGAAATGGCGAAAAGAATACCAGGCACAGGTTTCACAGTAAATAACCTGCACAAATAGTTGAATAGAAATAAAGTTCATATTTTTGCGTGTATTTTTTAATCTATCGTTTTATTTCATCACATGCGAATGTATGCCCTTTAAAATATGTTGCTAAGCGTGCCGTGATATTTTCATTTGCTCCTAGGGGTGCCGTTGCTTACAAAGGTTGACAAACACTGTCTTCTATCAGATCTTAAAATAATTTCCTGACAACTTAGGAAATCTCTAGACACTCTTATCTTTACAAGATCAAGCCAAAAATGGGATACTGGTTCCATATATGGGCAGGAGATCCCCAGTCTTCACTTTCCAGTCTCGATAGAATCCAAATGCGTCTCCGCGTCTTTGTGGGTGACAAATTATTTTCTACCTTACAACCTCTTTTCTCACAGACAAAATGTTGCAAGCCTCTCCCTGGTCTATCACATATTTCCATATTTCAAAGTGTCCAGATGAATTAAATTCCTTAGTTCCACCAGTTCTAACCTTCACGGCTACGACCCACCATTCTACGCGCATTGTTACGAACCACCCTCATTTCCTTCGTATATCACCGGTGAGATGTAAGTTCCACCCGAGTAGCTTCTTCCCACCAACCGCTGATCTGTGTAAGCGACTCCCTAGAAGATGCTTCACAACAATCTTAACCTGTTAAAGTCTAGGTTTAACTGTTATCTTTTGCATATATCCACATAAGAAAGAAAGAAAGAAAGAAAGAAAGAAAGAAAGAAAGAAAGAAAGGATCTAAAAGAAAGAAAGAAAGAAAGAAAGAAAGAATCAATGAAAGGATCTAAAGGAAAAAAAAGAAAGAATGAAAGAATCTAAAGGAAAGAAAGAAAGAATGAAAGAATCTAAAGGAAAGAAAGAAAGAAAGAAAGAAAGAATGAAAGAATCTAAAGGAAAAAAAGAAAAAAGAATCTGAAGGAAAAAAAAGAAAGAAAGAAAGAATATAAAGGAAAAAAGAATCTAAAGGAAAAAAAAGAAAGAATGAAAGAATCTAAAGGAATGAAAGAACGAATGAAAGGATCTAAAGGAAAAAAGAATGAAAGAATCTAAAGGAAAGAAAGAAAGAAAGAATCTAAAGGAAAAAAGAATCTAAAGGAAAAAAGAATCTAAAGGGAAAAAAGAAAAAATCTAAAGGAAAAAAAGAAAGAAAGAATCTGAAGGAAAAAAAAGAAAGAAAGAATCTAAAGGAAAAAAAGAAAGAATCTAAAGGAAAAAAAGAAAGGAAGAATCTAAAGGGAAAAAAAAGAAAGAAAGAATCTAAAGGAAAAAAGAAAGAAAGAAAGAATCTAAAGGAAAAAAAAGAAAGAAAGAATCTAAAGGAAAAAAGAAAGAAAGAAAGAAAGAATCTAAAGGAAAAAAAAGAAAGAAAGAATCTAAAGGAAAAAAGAAAGAAAGAAAGATCCTAAAGGAAAAAAAAAGAAAGAAAGAATCTAAAGGAAAAAAGAAAGAATCTGAAGGAAAAAAAGAAATAAATTATTTTCCACCCTACAACCTCTTTTGTCACAGACGAAATGTTGCAAGCCTCTCCCTGGTCTATCACATATTTCCACGGAAAGTGTCCAGATGAATTAAATTCCTTAGTTCCACCAGTTTTAACCTTCACGGCTACCACCCACCATTCTACGCGCATTGGAGCGAACCACCCTCATTCCCTTCGTATATCACCGGTGAGATGTAAGTTCCACGAACCGCTACTTTGGGGAACCGACTCCCAAGAGGATGCTTCCCCAAACACTACAATCTTAACCTGTTTAAGCGTTATCTTCCCCACATATCCGCATAAACTGTCTCTTACTCTTACTCTACCTCGAGTGGCCCACAAACCTTGTACAGGGTGAACATCACTGTAAAAAAATAAAAATAATTTACCATTATTAAATGAACGATTTACTCATGAATCAAGTAAGGACATGCTTCCCTGCCCCTTTTGCATGTAATCAGTCTATCTGCGATACCCATGAATGAGAGCTGTATGCGATGTTTCCGTCAACGTCGTGGATGACATAGTTTCGGATTTCCCGCCGGTATTAAAGATCGATGTTCGAACCAAAGCAAAAGATATGATTTTGATTGCTAATTTTTTTTTTTTTTTTTTTTTTTAGGCTACAAACGGGGTTTCTCTGCTTGAGGAGACTACTCTTATTCTCTCCCCTCATTTTGTCCTCATGCCAGACTAAGCCAAGTTTAATAAATATTAGCGTTATATTTTAGACGAAATGTGTCAACAATACGTGTATGAAAATGAATAGAAAATGTATGTGTACCAAACGATGAAAGGGATTTGAAAATGAAATTTCAGTTTTTTTAATCAATTCACCCCGAGCAAGGCGATAACGCCACTAAGATGCAAGTGGGGTACTGGGGGCGAAAGAGAAGAAAAATAACTTTAGGAGGAACCTGAAACCCAATAATAGTAATGTCATGGGTCCTTACCTATAACTACAGAATGAACTTTTCCTAACGCTATGTATACTACGCCTCTCAAGAGAGAGGGACGAATCGAGTTAAGCCGATAGTAGTTCACTCCAAACCAGACTGACAGTCATACTAACACCTTCCACATCTTGTATTATTATTTCGTGTAATATACCTTCGTTATTTCTACTCTTGTGTTCGGGTTGTTCTTCCTTGGTCCTAACCTGGACCATAACAAGTAAAAATTTCAGAGTTTAGGCGTAGACGTTAGTAGAGATGAAGTAGAATTTAGAAGGATCTGAAAATCCAATCCTAAAAAGGAAACAAGTAATAAAACTTATATATTTATGGAATTATTATTTATCATTTTATTTTAATTTGATAATCTAATTATGCATTTATTTATTTTAAATAAAAGGTCTTGAGTTAACTATTTTTTTTAAATTTTATGGTCACGTATATTGGCTTGGCAAAGGAGTATTTCTTTTAAGAAAGGAGATATTTGTAAACATCCAGGGTGTGAATTAATACTTTGGCAAAAGACAATAGTCGCCCTATAAATAATTTTCTGTCTAAATAAGTTTCTGAACTCAGAAAAGAATGCTTGTATTAATTATTACAAAATACACACACACACACACACACACACACACATATATATATATATATATATATATATATATATATATATATATATATAGTTCGCCCCTATGTGAGGCAGTAAAACGACTTCGACACAGTAAGTGTGAAAGAGTTAAAAACAGAAACATTGCTAAGGAGCGAGGACAAAAGAGTAATCGGACAGACAGTAGATAGCGAATGACATTGCATTTAAATTTTTGAAGATTACATTTGGCTGGAAAGAATGGCACCGGAAAGGAGTTCCATAAGCGTGAAGTGCAGGAAAAAAAAACTGTTATCATAGAATTTACGGTTACATCTAGCCAAATTAACTGTAAATTGATGAGAGCTCGACGACAGTCTAGTACTGAGCTTAAATTCAAAGAATCTAGGCACCAAAGCGAAGACCTTATCCGAGCAATTACCACGAAAGTATTTATGGAAAAACCACGGGGAGACAACACCATAACATTTCAGCTTGTGAAGGAGACCGCTATGCTAAACCCTGTCGAAAACTTTCGAGATATCCGAAGCTACAGCCCAGACTTCACCTTTCTTATCGAGAGCTTGATTGACTCTCTCCGCAATTATTGTCAGTACATCGGCAGTTGACCTAGAGAAACGAAAGCCATATTGCTTGTCTGAAAAAATAACCCAGCGATGTTCTTAAAAACTTGAAGAATACATATATATATATATATATATATATATATATTATGAAATGTATTAAGCTTGACAATTATTTTAATATATTTTCCGTTTATACGTTATTTTTATAGATATAATTTATTTAAGTAAATGCTCTGTTTTTTAATTAAACAGTATTAATTAGATTTACCAGCCTGAATGTTCGAGAAATTTAGTAGAAAATATTTGCTTCTCCGACAGGAAACAAACCTTTAAGCCTTAATGGGAACCATCATTTTGAATTCAAAGTTTTCATACTCCTAGATTGGTTGCCAACCAAGGCTACAGAGCCCGTCTCTGCTATTCATACATTGGCGGCAGAGAGGTGGAGTCATATCTTCCCAAAGGGTATTTGCGCGTAAGGGGACGTAATGAACTCGGCTGGAATTCGAATGATTTCATATTCTGAACAGCTATCCATTACCACGACACACACACACACACACACACACACACACACACACACACACACACATATATATATATATATATATATATATATATATATATATATATATATAAGTGAACACTCAGCGGCGACACACTGTTTCATGGTAAACGTAATCATCAGGCCTGATGATTGCGTTTAGCATAAAAAACAGTCTGATATAGAACACTCTATCCCATAAATATAGCATACCTTAAAACTATATTTCTTCATATATATATATATATATATATATATATATATATTATACTAACCAAGATACCCGGCGTTGCCCGAGTGTACATGACTGAAATTGTATAACCGCCCCCGTATATAGAAATGTCAGCCTGCCTCCCGCGTTTATGCATCACCCATTGGTATACTAAGCTACTCACCCTTCATCTTTTTTGGGTATTTCCTTAGCAAGTGTTTGATTGTTTTTAATAAAAGAATGTGTGATCGTTGCTCGGGGTTAAATTGTTTCAGTGTTTTAGATATTTAGTAAATTTCCTATGGCTGGAATAACTTTCAAATTGTATGGCATGTTTCACAAATCAAAAAAAACAAGGATGAATCGTCAGAGTTTGATTCAACTACAAGTACAAACACATTATCACTCCCCTCCTTCGCACGTTTACTGCAAAGCTGGGGTTAATAAGACGTTCTTCGGGAATTTTTCCTTTTTTATCGTTTCTCAAATAATCTTTGCATTTTGTTGTTTGAATGCCAATTTAGGATGGAATCATACGAAGAAACTCTTGCCTAATTGGCAAAAGCTGATTTTCGACCATTTTGTTGCAGATTTCGTCCACTTATTTGAAATAATCTAAACCAAACATGGAAAGCATCAAATGAAAGGCCAGGGGGTTATGGCTATCTTATTTCTTGCATGATGACAAATTTTTGGCGATATGCTTGAAGAAAATCGGATGAAAAAAATGAAAATTATTCAAGGTTTTATTTTAAATAGTACGAAAAACCTAATTTTTCATTTTTTTTGGGTGGGGGGAATTTTTACAATGTTGCTGGAAAACTATCAGGCACTCTGCATAAACCTCGTAACATGTTTTACATTAAATGCAAACATCAGCTCATCCAGTAAAAAATTTGTTCGCGTGTAACTTTTCCTTGGGTTTTACAAAAAGTCGTACCCACCTTCAGTTTTATCGATTTTTCTGCCAAACCCGGGAGGGGGGCTGAAGATTGAAAAGTTGGTCTTGACCTATTTGGTAAATTTGCAACATGTGCGTACAATTTTATCGAAATCGGTCGAGAAATGTGTACGTATATAAATAACACACACATACACACAGAAAACTTCTGTTTATATATATATATATATATATATATATATATATATATATATATATATATATGTGTGTGTGTGTCAGTGGCGATTCCAGAGGTCGGGCTTGTCGAGCTTAGCTTGTGTCAATGAATATTCAAGAATATCTATTCCAAAGCAACGAAAATCTTTCGTAGTGTGTCGTTTTTGTTCTTGACTTCAACTGGATCCGATATTAATTGTTTTAACTCTGTACCTCAAAATATTGACCGAAATACATTTTGTTGTTATTATTCATTATAAAGAAGAAAGAAAAAACAATGAAAGAAAGTAAGTAGAAAAAAGAAT
>CAHIKZ030003443.1:3067500-3175000 GCA_903632075.3 Acanthosepion pharaonis
TGTGTGTGTGTGTGTGTGTGTGTGTGTGTGTGTGTGTGTGTGTGTGTGTGGGCATATACTCTGCTAATATATATATATATATATATATATAAGTAACGAAAATCTTGATGATACGTATGGATAATCCCAAGGAGGATGAAATCCGGAAATGTTAGGTCAGAGAGAGTAATTTAATTTAAAGAAAAAACAGACCACTATCTCTGGTGAAATAAATTATAACTAATGGAACCTTAAAGTGGTCTGTTTTTTCTTTAAATTAATATATGAATTTGTAGGTCTGATGAATTGGATCGTAATTACGATTCCAGTGTAATAAATTATAACCATGGAATATTAGCGTTTAAGCCTTTTTATTATATTCTTACTCTGTCCTGGACATTGAGTTCTACCCGGATTCTGTCCTCTTGGAAATATATATATGTGTGTATGTGTGTATTGACCATTATTATATATATATATATATATATATATATATATATATATATATATATATATATATATATATATATGGTATTAATACAAGTAAAAGGTTTGTCACAGGGCTGATTGATGTTACTTTCAACATCCCGACTACACAGTTTCATAGACGGACCCGTCCTTCCACTCATAAGGGGTTATCAGCAATTGACCAGTTATACTTCTCGATAATTTTTATATGCACTTATCATTGGTGCAAGTTTTTCAACTTTTTTTTGTTTTGTTTTCATAGTCTATGCGTGCGTTCGCTCGTGCACGTGCGCCCATGTACGGATGTGCGTACGTGTAGAATGTCGTGATTATTTGCCATTTTTATCGTCTTTTTTTCCCTCATTTTTTTTTTACATTTTCCTCTTTTCTTTCTATTGTTGACATTTTGATTTCTGTTTTTCTAGACAGGCTGTCGTTTTTGATTTTTGAGCGTTCTAGGTTTTTCTTGAGTTAGGAAAACTGTATTTCATTTTTTACATAATTAAATAATTTTAATGTTTAAATGATAAAGCGACTATTTATATATGTCTTCACTTGACCATTATTTCGTTTTCTTATCTAATTTGGTGGTATCATAAGTACGATTAGGGCATTAATTGTAGGATGTTAGGTTTATTATCAATTTTTTATTTATTTTTAGAATTTATATGCTTATGCATGTAGTCATACGTTTACGCACGTTCACACACACACACATACATTGGGTTTATGGAGTACGCTCAATTTTCTTTTTGCACGGGGAATACGTTACAGACACTATTGTGCAAAATAAAACCGTGTAAAAAATATAGTGTTCATATGAAAATTAGAGATATGTTATAGCCAAACAGATATTTCACAAAAAATGCTAATTTTCATATACAAATAAAGTGATTATATATATATATATATATATATATATATGTGTGTGTGTGTGTGTGTGTGTGTGTGTGTGTGTGTGTGTGTGTGTGTGTGTATAAAAATATATAGAAAATAGGAAAGAACTCGTTAGGTAAATAATCCAATAGTTATTAAAAAAAAATTTCGCTTGAAAATGGAACAGAGCTTGCTACTTCAATTTAATTCGAATAATTATATTGAAGTTTTCGGCTCTTGTTTTGAAACATGAGAACTCTTATGTAGCGTTGGAATCATATTTTTAAATAAATAACTATATATATATATATATATATATATATATATATATATATATATTCATTCAGTCATTCAGTATTACTAGTAGATAGTAAACATGTCCATTTTCTGATGTTTTTTGGAGGCGCAAAGTCACTCTCGTCACTGAAAATATTTAATCGCAATATATCTTTATGTGTATCTTGAATAAAATTAACATCTTGTCTTTCTTTGTTTCACTGGTTTTGAATACGAATTTGGTTATCAGACGCCGTGTTTTTGTTTCTGTTAGTTCTTTATATTATTCTTCATTTTCAAATCATCTTGGAACTGATGATTTCCAAGTTTATTGGCTATTCGGAGGCCTTTTAGAATTGTACTTGGAGATAATGGAACCACTTCTTCATCATCACTACTATGAACTAACGTGGAATCATATACATTCTCTGAAATGCTAAGTATGTACAGTGCATAGGTCCCGCCCACACCGGAGAGTGAAGCATCACCTGACGGAAAAATAGAATAGATTCTATCTTACTTCGCTAAATTGTTACTTAATCATGTTATGTAGAATTTCTGCATTTTGGAAATTATAATTAATTGATGTCACTTAATCGTTTAATTGCCCCTTGCAATAAATTCGGTGGTTACACAAGGACAGATGTTTAAACTGTGTTAAAGTAAAAAAAAAAAAAAACTAGTGCCAAACAAATAATCGGTTGTTTTTGTAGGACCGTGTTATTTCAAAACTGCGCACAAAGAATAAGTGCAAAAAGAGAATTGAGTGTATTTTCTTTGCTGTTTGGATATATGTATATAGAGTATATAGTATATACTTCCACACACACACGCACATCACGCACATGATTTAGGGGGGAAATATGACAAAGTGGGAAAAATAGGAATCCAGCGGACTAAAGTAATGTTTACGTTCATGCTACTACATATGTGAATGAAGGAGAGGGGGATACCGAGAATTTTAAATTAAAAAAAATTTTTTTTTAAATATATGTGTATGTATATATAACTCTGTCATTGTACAAACTTATCAATCTCCATATTCATAACATATTTCTTGTCTGAGACCAAAACTGACCCCGGGGAAGGTCGATATTTAAATCAATCGTAAACGCAAAAGAACCACATGACAACATTTTGTTCCAAGATGTCTTTATAATCAAAGCTCAATCGATTAAAGTTAACCCACTATAATATATTTAACGGCCAGTAACAAACAAATGCCATTCAACTCTTTGGTCGGTGTGGGGATGTTGCTAATGGACATTCTTTCCACTGCATAAAATATAATTACTTATATATATATATATATATATATATATATATATATATATATATTATTATTATTATTATTATTATTATTAAACAAATAAATCCAACATTACCTTATATGGGGAATAGTTTATTTCGGCAGACGATATTGGTCGTCTGTCTTATCAGCCTTGACGACCGATATCGTCGTCTGCCAAAATAGGCTATGCCCATATATGAGGTCATTTTGGATTTATTTGTTTATTAATTATATTGTTCTGTATTAATAAATACATCAAGCATTTTTTTGTGGATCAGTTTTAATATTTTCTATTACTAGGATCCACTTGGATTATATACCAACGGATTTCTTACTGTTGCTATTTATATATATATATATATATATCTGTGTGTGTGTGTGTGTGTGTGTGTGTGTGTGTGTGTGTGTGTGTGTGTGTGTGTGTGAAAATATATAGAAAATAGGAAGGAATTGGTTAGGTAAATAATCCAAAGTCCCTTAGTATTTTAGTTATTATTTTTAAAATAGTGCTCGATACAAAAGTAGAGCATAAATAATTATTTATTTAAAAATATGATTCAAACGCGACATAAAAGTCTCATGTTTCAAAAACAAAATTAAAAAACTTCAATATAATTATTTAAATTTAATTGAGTTAAAAGTAAGCTCTGTTCCATCTTCAAGCGAAATTTTTTTGGAATCGCTTGAAAGATGGAACAGAGCTTATTTTAACTCAATTTAATTTAAATAATTATATTGAAGTTTTCGGCTCTTGTTTTGAAACATGAGACTTCTTATGTCGCGTTTTGGAATCATATTTTTAAATAAATAATTATATATATATATATGAGAGAGACAGAAAGAAAGAGAGATAGATAGGTATATGTGTATGTGTGTGGGACATATATGGCGAAACTTATCTATGAACACAAAAAGGATTTCATGCACAATAACTTATTAAATGCCTTAGTCATACATATAAATAAATTTAACTACAACTTCGATCTAAAGTATAACGCACTTATTAAAAGAGAAAGTAACTTACCTAGACGGAAAATTCTTGAGAGTGTCGCTATCGATTCTAATCAAAATATAAATTTGCGACCCGGATTTTTCCAAATGTCTCCGTTACTGAACGAATTACTCCTTTCACAAGCCAAAATACATTATAAAAATGTTAAAAACAATAAAAGAAAATGATTAAATTCATAACCTATTATTTAAAATACACAATACATAAATTAATCCCAAATTACAATAATACAAATATAAATTATATTATTAAAAAAAACATTTACTCAATTTTCGTTTATTATTGTGTCCTCCATAATTTACCTAGACTTTTCAGATAGCTGAATGTATATTTGTGAACCTTCTTAAATAAAAAAAAATGTTTAAATTCTGTTTCGATAGTGTCGGCGTTGAGCACTTTAAGTGACCGCATATTCGTCTCCTTTTTTTCTATTTTGTTTACTTTTTTTCTTTTTCCTTTTCTTGTTCGTGGCCGAGTTGTCTAAAAGCACGTCGGCTCAGACGGCGGTTCCTCCCACGAATAAGGCCGCACGTTCGAATCCTCTTGGAGGGCACATTTTCTTTATTAAGTTTTCTCAAATGCGCAGGCAAGTAGACGAAATAAACACTGTTTAAAAATAAACAGGACGTTCTATTTAAACACGGATTTCCTCTAAAAATCACATTTGAAGTAATAAAAACATGTCGGATTAAAAATAAAAAAATTCATTAATTCTTTATATATATATATATATTCACCAAACTTTCCCTGACGATCCGTTTAGGTGAAACCTAGGTAGGTTTGTCTGGCTCACTAGGTGTATCTAGGTCTGCTCTACGGTTGTATTGAGCTCTTTTGTTAGTTAGTTGTTACTCGTATCGGGGTTTTTTCTTTGGGCTTCAGACCTGCATCTGTGCGATTTTTTTGAAGAAGTTCATGTTTGTAGCTCTTTTTTTTTTTAAAACCTTTTTTCCCTCGAGATTGATTTGATTAGCAAATCAAAAATTCGAGGGTTTTTCGAAAACGAGTCTAGTTATCTATATTTATATATATATATATATATATATATATATATATATATATATATATATATATATATATATATATGGATTTGATGATGGCCATTCCATTATCATCTCTCCTGTAAACCTTTTACACACAAAAAAAAAATAAAAAATCACGGTTAACCTTAGATACATAAGGAGCAATATTATTCATAAATACGCGCTTCACTTTGAAACTGCGAGGATGTGACGTGTATTATTCAAAGAAATCTCGTCCATTAAATTGCAGTAGTGAATACTGTTCAGTTTAACTCCTTTATTAACTTTGAATGGATTCAGTACTAATTTGGTCAACAATTTCAGCATATATCATCACATTGCCGTCTCCTTGCTGCTCTCTTTTAGCCACAAGAATATCTGTACCAGATAGAATACATCTTTTAACCAGTTCATCAAGTGTCACCCGAGATTCATCCGTAAAAATTACTTTAGAAAAAAATAAATTTTAATGTGAATCTTTGCCCAATTTCGACGCCTTAATATATTTCCTTTACTGAGAAGAGTTCGCCTATTTCTTGATAGATTGAAATCCTACACCTTTTGTCCATCTTGACTCCCTCAATTCGAGTCCAAATATCTGAGCACTGGTCAAAAGTGGTCATTTCGCTATAACTCGCTTTAGTTTACGTTCTCCAATCAAGGAGGCAAGTTCTTAAAGTCTTTTCCTTTGCTTCTAGTTTTAAATATCGTTATATTTTCAACAGCTCTTTTTATCGTTCGATGATCTCTAGAAAGCTCCTTTGATATCTCCCATATGAATATTCCCTAACCCAATAACTTTGGTATTTTCTGTTTTTCAACATTTGTTAGATCTTTTGTATTAACCATGTTTCTCTATATATTATGGGAAAAAACTTTTTTAAATATTTTTATTACATTTTCAGAGGCCTTAAACTATATTACCTTTTTCATCGCTCTAATTTCTGTTTATATTTAATTTTACAATCATGTGAAACAGCTACAATGGATTTGCTTTTCTTCAATAGAATATTGATCAGAAGAATCACGTCTAAATAGTTTTTTTCGCAGCCATATCTTTCAAATTATTTTTAAAATAACGAGGAAAGATGACACGTTGCATGATTCAAATATTATTTTGATTTATTAGGATTCAAATTAATTTTCAGAATTTAATGAATTATAATTTCAATAAAGTTTTAGAATCTGTATAAAATAAGTTTCGCAATTCTGAATGATCATCGCCTTAAAATTTAGTTTTTTTTTTTTTTGTTTGTTTGTTTTTTTTTTTTTTTTTTTTTTTTTTTTGTTTTTGTTTTTTTTTTTTTTTTGTTTTTTTTGTTTGTTTTTGTTTTGTTTTGTTTTCTATGAAGTTACCACTAAAAAAAAAATAACCGTCGGCAGTTATGTGGCCAGAGTTGCAAGGGTGCGGGGAGGGGGGGAGGTCATTCTTTGGGGTCTGCAATAGAAGCGTGTATAGAAAAAGCAAGAAAAGTTACTTTCTGGAAAGTTATAGTTTTCATTATAAAAATAAAGATGTTCCTAATTTTTTACACTTTTTTTTTACGTTTTTCTCTATATGTTGATTTTGAATTTTATTCAACTGCTACTTTTAAACTTTCAGTATGTTTGGTGTGTATTTAAAGCATACTAATATATTTGAGTATGTGAAAGTAACATAATGGTACACAAGCTAGTTAATAAATATATATATCCAAGTATAGGATTGGTGTATACGGAATAAATTCCAATAACCAACAAATACTATTCTTAAAAGAGTGCTCAATACAGAATAAAGCAAATATAATTATTTATTCGAAAATTATAGCATAAATATGTTATAAAATCACTACAAAAATAGCCATTTTGTTTTAACACTTCTGGTGTCTTATCAAGTGATGGTTTTGAATGCATAATAAAGGGTTTTAAAAGGTTATTAGATTTTTCCGGAAAGTCGTTCCTGTTCAAACGCATTATAACACGTTAAATTTATTGGCAGATATAATATGCTTATATTTCCAATTAGGGCACACTTCAAATTATCTTTTAAGAAAGAAAGTTTAAAAGGTGCTACTATAGTATGATATCTACTATTCATTTTCTACTATGGTATGATATTTACCAACTGTTCGAAGTTTGAAATATGTTAAAAACCATTAAAGGTGCATAATAAACAATTTGTAGTGTAAAATTTGTACCAGTAAGTTATAGTATTAGATGATATTCCAGCAAAATTTACTGTAGTACTCAACGGGATTTCATGAACAAAATAATCCACTGATTCTAAATTTCACAGATTTTGTAATGGAATTACATAAATATCTCCTTTATGAATTCAAATTAGATAAATACTTTAGGCTAAAATAAATCTTTAGGTTAAAATAACACTGTATATAAAAGGAATTAATTCTTGTAGACCGTAAATGGGTTGTTTGGTAGATTGAATCGGTAAATATTATAATATAGTGGCACTGTTTGGGCACCTCGAGGTGGTGTAATGGTTAGCAAGTTTATCTCGCTAGAACAATTACGGCTGAGTAGTGAGTTCGATCCGCCCTGGGTGCCTTCCGGCCTTGTGCTACATCTAAGCTACGCTTGGAAATATCACTGTAGTAGCACCCTTCAAAATTATTTAATTCGTGCCAATTTTACATCCCTATAAAAATAGAAGCTTATAACGTGAATTTTAGATACTTGATGCTTTTTTTTTTTACCTTAAAGGCAAAAATTCCTCGCAAGCAACAAAAAAGAGATGTACAGTGTACGGTGCTTTAGCTGACAGAACTGTACGGAAGTGGTTCGTTAACTTTAAAGTTAGTGATTTGTCTTATTGATGAAGAACGCTCAGGCAGAAACCCAACTACAGTTGACGACCAAATTAAGACATTAATTGAGAATAAGCCGCATTACACAAGATGCGAATTGGCAGAAACACTAAATTTATCTAAATCCATTATCTATGAGCTCTTGGTGAAGTTTGGGTACTCAAATCGCTACGATATTTGTGTACCACATGATCTAAGTGTAAAGAATCTTTTGGATTGCATTTCATCTGTGATTTGTTGCATAAACCTAGTGAAAATGCACCATTTTTTAAGCAAATTGTGACGGGTGATGAGAAATGGATCGTTTACAACAATGTTCAGCAAAAAAGATCTTGGGCAAGTAACATGAGCCAACTTTAGTCAGCCCAAAAGCAGATCTTTATCCTAAGAATGTCATGCTGTGCATCTGGTGAGATTGGAAAGGGATCTTGTGCTATGATCTTCTGCCAAGTAACAAGTCAATTGATTCTGAAAAGTACTGCTTGCAACTGGACGATTTAAAGGCAGCAATTCAAGAAAAACGTCCAGAATTGACGAAAAAAAAAGGTGGTGTTTTCCATCCTCACGTTTCTTTGGCGACCCGGCAAAAATTGTTACAGTTTGGCTGGGATGAGTTATGCCATCCGTTATATTCACCGGACATTGCTCCTTCGGATTTTCATTTGATTCTGGTCCTTGCGAAATAATCTCAATGGTAAAAATTTTAGTTTTTTGGATGACATAAAAAAAAGCACTTTAATGAGTTTTTTTGCCTTGAAACCACTGAAATTCCCGGAAGATGGAAGCCTTAAGTTGAAGGAAAAAGTGAGAAAGATTGTGCAACAAAATGATTCATATTTAGTTGAATAAATATTTAATAGCATAATTTTGTTTTGTGTCTTAATTTTCCTTAAAAATCGGCATGAACTTCCCGGACAATCCAATATACACACACACACACACACACACACACACACACACACACACACACACACACACACACACATATATATATATATATATATATATATATATATATATATATATATATATATATATATATATATATATATATATATTTCGAAGTAGCCTTTCTTTTTAAACAGCTTTCATTAAATATGGCAGACAAGGAAGATATATAGTTTTCCCAGCATCGTTATGTTTTTTCGTTTTGCAAGGTTAAGGGAATAGAGAAATTTTCCATAATTTTCATTGTCCTAAGCGTTCTTACCCAATTTTTAGCCATTTTCAAGGGGAGTTTCTCCTCATGTGTTGTATTTTATTTTGGTGTTACTTTGAGTAGGAGCGTTTTTTTGTTTTTTTTTGGGGGGGGGTAAATATATATATATATATATATATATATATATATATATATATATATATATATCAGGTCAGCCCATAAATTCTGTCCGAATTTTGAATAAAGAAAATAAGTGGCCAAATGTTACATTTAATTAAAGATTCAATCAACAATGTATTTTCCCTGATTATCTATGACTTCCTTCCATCTATTAACAAGCTTGCTAATTCCATTACTGTAAAAATCTTTTGGCTTTGATTCGAAGAACTCACAAATGTCAGTTTTAACCTCTTCCTGTGTTACAAAAGCTGCTTCTTCCAAATGATTCAGTAAGCTACGAAACAAATCGTAGTCTGAAGGAACAAGATCGGGAGAATAAGGTGGATGAGGAATTTTCTCTCAACCAAGTTCTTCGATCTTTTGTGACGTGATTCTTGCTGTGTGGGGTCGCGCATTGTCCTGATGAAACATCACCTCTTTTCGATTCACTAAAGCAGGTCTTTTTTCCTCAAAGCTTGGTTCAAACGCTCTAATTGCTGACAGTATATTTGAGCATTAATTGTTGCATTAGTTGGTAATAATTCAAAGTGGATTATTCCTTGGCGATCCCACCAGATTAAAAGAAGAACCTTTTGCCCATGAAGTTCCCTTCTCGGCTGTGGCTGGGGTCCTTCCCCTTTACCAAGCCACTGTCTACGACGCTTAACATTTCGATAAAAGACACATTTTTCGTTGCCAGTCACAACTCTATCCAAAAAAGGTGAAACAAGTTGGTGAGAATGGAGAGAAGAGCAGATGTCAACTCGAGATTTGAGGTTGTTTTCAGACAATTAATGAGGCACCCATTTTCCAAGTTTAGAAACTTTTCCAAATTGTTGAAGATGACGATGAACAGTTGTATGGTTTGAAATGAGAACCACTGTCAATTCCTCAACTGATAAAGCAGGATTTTTTTTAAGGGCTGCTTCAAGAAGCTTTTCATCAAACTCAACTGGACGTCCGGTTCGATCTCCATCTTCAAGGGTGAAATCTCCACCTCTGAATTTTGCAAACCATCTTCTACAAGTTCTTTCATTCACACATTCCTCTCCATAAACTGAGTGAATATTTCTAGCCGCTTCGGCTGCTGAGTTTCCTTTCTTGAACTCATAAAGCATTATGTGCCTCAAATGATTCTTGGGTACTTCCATGTTAATCAAACAAAATTTAATTTTATTGTTCTCTGAAATAAAATTTGATCAGTTTAAATGCATCTAAACATAAAAATAATGTTCAGCTCCATTAGACATTATAAAATACTCTTTAAATTTCGTTCATTTTAACAAAGGTTAAAATTCGGACAGAATTTATGGGATAACCTGATATATATATATATATGTGTGTGTAAAAATATATAGAAAATAGGAAAGAACTTTAGTTCTTTAGTATTTTTGTTATTATTTTTTTAAAAACAGTGCTCGATACAAAAGTAGAGCATAAATATAATTATTTATTTAAAAATATGATTCCATCGCTACATAAGAGTTCTCATGTTTCAAAACAAGAGCCGAAAACTTCAGTATAATTATTTGAATTAAATTGAATTAAACCTTACCCTGACTTGACGTCTTTGAATGTAACTGAGATATTGATACAAATTATTAACCCTTACGCCCCTTTTCTTTAAATAATTGCTCTAGCCGTTACCATAGTAATTTTAATTTTAATAATGAATATGCTTATAAAACGCGTAAATTTCAGGAATTAGTTATTCAAAAAAAATTTCGCTTGAAGATGGAACAGAGCTTGGTACTTTAATTCAATTTAATTCAAATAATTATATTGAAGTTTTCAGCTCTTGTTTTGAAAGATGAGAACTCTTATGTAGCGTTGGAATCATATTTTTAAAAAAAATAATTATATATATATATATATATATATATATATATATATATATATATATATATAGTGTATTGAGGCAGCAGATCATTATTCAAACATATATTGTTAATTAAAATAGACAACGAATATATATTATACTTGATCATGAGCCGTTCTAAGCTTCGTATGGTGGCTTTAGTTTCGGGAGAACATAGACAAAAACTGTCCAACATTTGGATATATTTTTTATTATTCTGCACCTTGATCTAAGCTTTCGCCTCACATGAGCGATCATCAGAGTGGTTATATGGATATTACAACAGCAATGGTCACCATCAAACATGACATCCTGTTATGTTTACATAGAGGGTTTCTATGCGACGATATCAGTCGCGGAATAGCAGACGCAAGACGCAGGTCGTAAATTCGTAATGTTAAAGCCACTATATTGTTAAAGCCATTATACGAAGCTTAGAACGGCTCATGATCAAACGTCATAGACATTCGTTTTCTGTTATATTTAATAATATATGTTTGAACACACACACACACACACACACACACATATATATATATATATATATATATATATATATATATATATATATATATTCAAACATATATTATTAAATATAACGAACAACGAAAATCTAGCGTCGCATTACTACACGTTCCAAAAATTCTTAGCTGTTAATAATAGCACACTTTTTAATAAAACATCTTTCGACAAATATCACATTCATTTTCGTCTTGGAATTTTAACTGAAATTAATGAAAAAAAAATAATAACATATGTTGTGGATTCCGATATGAAATCCAGTCTCCAATGAATGACAAACGCAGGAATGAAATATAACAAATAAATGTATTTACACAATAATACAATTGGTAATACGGTTAGTAAATCCAGAAACGCGGTTAGTAGCAATAATAATAATAATAATAATAATATATATATATATATATATATATATATATAGTCTAGTAAATTCAGTCTCGAAGTAGGACAATATGAACCGAACATGTAACCCATCATACAATTAATAAAAACAAGGATCGTGTCGTTCAGCGAGTGGTCAGTGAGATAATCTGTTAGCGAAGTGAGTTCGCTATTAATTACATTAACTTTATTGATTTATTCTTTGAATGACTATTTTACAATATATATATATATATATATATATATATATATATATATATATATATATATATATATATGAGCGAGCGAGAAGTCCGACAGAAGACCTAGCCATTTTAGCTGTAAATCTAGTACTGTGTTTAAATTCATAAAGTCTAGGTATCATAGAGCAAAGTTCATCGGAGCGATTACTTTATAGAAAAGGCACATGGAACACGCACAAGCACACACACAAACACACACACGTGTGTATTCGTATGTATGTTAAATTTAGTATTAAATGAGCATTACTCCATTGCACTAAAAGAGACTGGCTTAATGTATTCTTTGATATATGTGGCTTGAAAAACGTTCTTGGATACTGTCATATTCAGCATCAAAAGAGAATGCTTGTATGAAATTCAGTCGTCCATGATTTTTATATGAAAAATTCGAACTTCCGAATTCCAAGCAATAATAAAATAAAACTAAAGAAAACATGGATACGCCTGTGAAATAAATTATTTGTATTTACAAACATATTTGCATGAATTCCAAAGAGCAAAAAAGTATTTAAAAAAGTCTTTAGTCGAGTTAAACTATTTGGGTCAGAGAAATCTGTTTGATTCAGACAAAACTTTTAAAATTTAGTTTTTGCCAGACTTTGAATTATGACACTTTGTGACCTCCACATATTTTGACTGACCTTTCAACCACCTGATGAATATTCATGAACGTTCTCTGATTTACAAGCCTTGATAAACCAATGACATTCTTGCCTTTGTGTATAAACATGTACATCATAATAAATCCTATATTGCCTTGATAAAGTCCTTCAGAGGACGAAACGCGTCTGCTGAGAAGAGTTTTTCTTGTCTATTTTATTATATATATATATATATATATATATATATATATATATATATATATATATATATATATATATATATATCAAGGGAAAAGAGGTTATAGTGGTTCCAACGTGAGAAAAGTGTATATATTAAAAGAAGAGAGGTACCGCAAACGTTTTTTGGTTGTAATGTGGATTTTTTAAAAAAAAGAATATTATGTTTTATTTTCCATAATTTTACTGCACGTGTTTCTGGTCTCGCGACCGTCTTCAGGTAAAAAGCGAAAATTTCCACATATTATTAAAAATGATTAATTTTTTTCCTTATGTTTTTCAATGTTAAATACTCCCGATATGAGACATTCTCTGTTTATATATATCATTATTATTATATTAATAGAAATCACCAGCTCTTAAAACGAGCCTGCTGTGAGCGCACACCGGAAAGAAAATGTTATCACGTCATATAAAATGGCAGAGTTTTACCAAATTAGAAATTAAATATCTAGCGTACAGTAACCGAAAACCACTGTCAGTTTAATGCTTTCACATTATATATATATATATATATATATATATATATATATATATATATATATATATATATATATATATATATATATATATATATATATATATATATATATATATCGTCGAAGTACTTTGGACTTTGCTAATCAGACGCTAACCAGGGACTTCTCTATAGCTTAGTGGTATAGCACGACAGATCAAATGACGGTTCCGTATAGGTCAAAGGTTCGAATCCTGTTGGAGAACGCATACTTTCTACGAAATTTCTCGAACAACTAGGCCGGTAAATGTAATTAATAATGTTTATTTAAAAAAACAGAGTATTTAAATAAATTGTATCTAGTAAAATAACGTATAAACAGAAAATATATTAAATAATTGATGGACTTAATACATATCATTATATATATATATATATAAAAAGAACAAAACACGTCAAACGACTTTTAATTTTGTAAGTTAGAAAGTGCAAGAAAGAGTGAAATAAAAGAACACACAAAAGAAAGAAAGAAAGAAAGAAAACGAAAGAAAAGAACAAGGAAAATTTGGAAAGGGAAGAAAGAATGAAATAGAATGAGTTCACATAAAAGAAGAGAGAAAAAGAAAAAAATGATCGACGATAAAGAGAGGGACAAAAAGAAAATAGTGAAAGAGAGAAAAAGGAAAGTTTGAAAGGGGAAGAAAGTGAAATAAAAAGAACGCACAAAGCAGAGAAAGCGAAATAGAAAGAGGAAAAAAGAGAGAAAAAGAAAAAGAGAGGGAGAGAGTTAGAGAGAAAGATAGAGAGAGAGATTAAATAGAAGAAAACAAGGAAAGTTAGAGAGAGGAAAAAACAGTGCTGATAACTTCAGATGTGAAACAATTAAATTTTGTAGAGATAAAAGGAGAAATTTGTTAAAAACCCAAAATTCCTCAAAAACCGGAAACGGAAAAGGAAACAATTAATGTCTGGAAAAAAAAGTAGATTAATGGACTTATATCAGTTAAATACATGACAAATCCGGATGTTACCAAGTGCTGGTTTTAATTGGTTGAACCAATTTGTAAATTTCTTTTGAGTGTAAGGTCCAATGGAAAGTCAGTCAAAGAAATTATTGATGCTCGATCATTCAAAAGAGTCAGCTTGTGCGTATTTATTTCTAATCGATATTTCGTTTTCAGTTTCATCCAAACTGATTTGTATCATTTTCCGCACACAGTCAACGAATAATAAAAAAAAGACAATAAGGACTGTTTATAAAGACAACAGATATTTACTAAGCTTGGCTCAGAGCTACAATAGACTAAAATGGCGGAACACAAAGTGTCGCGCGGATTCAATCGTAACAAATAGAAAGATTCGTTTTTCTACGGTAGACAACCTTTTATTTCCTAAGCTTAGCTTAGTGTGACAATCGACCAAATGGTGAACTAATTAAACTAAAACTAGCTTGTTAACCACTACGCCAGGGCGAGGCGTCCTGGTGACATTTGCACGAGGTGCAGCGATAAATGTCTGTCTTCCTCATATTGAAGGTTACGGGTTCGAATCGCATAAGGCAAATACTTTGCCTATAATATCGTCCGTCCTTCCGAATTATTTTTTTAACGCCATGCCTCTTAAGGACGTAGGTGATCATGACTCTTCACAGCTTCCTTTTAATACGTTCTGGCATAATGTCTTGAGAAAGGTAGGGGACTGGTTTTGCGTTGCCTTCTCTATGCTGTTGAATTCAATTACTCTTCCTTTTTTCAGGGTGTAGACGATTAGGACTCTCCACGTCTTCTTTGTCTTATATTTGATAATCACAATGACCTTGTGAAATATAGTGGAATTGTTTCTCATTGCCTTTTCCATAGTTTTCAATTCTGAGTGATATATCTCTCTTCAAGATGTAGTTGATTATGACTCTCCACAGCTTCCTTGTCTATTAATTGATTGTCCTTCTTCAGAGCCCACTGTATATTTCTGTTTAATCCCTGAATTAGAAGAACTGAATTCATGCCTTTCTAAAAAGTATCAGTGTGAAAGTGAACGCAACAGATTAGGCTGGGGTTTGAACTCGATTCACTGATTCCACTTTCCGAGCTGATAGTTTTTCTGCTACCTTTCTAATTAATTAAATCTTTAAAATAAAAAAAAAGGATTGTGTTTAATTTAACACTGTACCTGGCGTAACAGCAAAATTGTCCAAATCGTGTAAAAGCAAAATTGTCCAATTGTTAGAATAAGCTCTGAAATGAAATGATTAAATATATCTTTCTGGAATTCTCCGGGGTTTTTATAACACTATTGGATTTTACTTTGACCAATAGGAATGTATAATTCCTCTCTAAGCTTAACAGAAGAATCGTGATGAAATCGTTCATAAACAAAAATGACATGTTCATAATTAATTAATCATAGCTAAGGATCGGAAGCTCATGATGGATTGAAATAAAGTTCAAATATATATATATATAATTCCAGGATCATTTTCCAATTTATTCAAGATGATCCTCGCCCTCTCTAATCTTCTAACTTTCTGTGCTGGAGTCACAAGATGCCACATATGTTTCACGTACGATTCTTTGGACTGTCATAGCTGAAACTCCTCTCTCAAGTGCCAAACGTCTTATGAATTGAGTTGGATCAATTCTAATTGATCTCTTTAGGTCTAAGTTGAAATGATGATCCCTCTTCCTGCTGTGACCTCCTGGTCCAATTTTCCCCTCTACTGTTCCCGCTATTTTAAACTTATTCAGCGTTCACTTGATGATTATTGAACGGACTTTGAAGATAGAGACCTGAGTATGATGTTGGTACCATTACTGAAGGCTTGAATGATCTTTTTTGCTCTCATCATTGCTCAGTTAGGAAGACATAGTGGGGCTGACACAAGATGATTTTAACCTGTTCTCTTTCTAGCTGAATAACCCGAAGGGTTTTTCAATGATTCTTATGACAAATAGTGTCAAGGTGGCTAAATGTCTTATCTGAAAACCTGGAATAAAGAAACTCAATGAGTATAGTGGGTTTTTTTTTTCTTTTTTTAGATATTAAATATTTTGTGGGATGGACAATTATGCTGTTACACCCGGTATGTAAAAACAATGCACTGTTGTATTATATTATACGAATTGGCCTCAAAAATATGCTCCCACAATGTACATTCAGTCTTTAGTATTTTAAAACAAGCTGTAATGACTTTTGCATACGCCTAGTAATAACTTAAAGGTCATGGAAAAAATCTCCCTCTCACACACACGCATATATATACGGGTTTTACCATGGGGCTGAGAATGTTTCATATTACCAAACACTGCCATATTTACGAGATGTGGTAATTTAATCCTCCGAATAGCCCTATTTAAACAAAGTTTGCTTACCTTTTTTATACTAATGTTCACCCAATACAAGGCCCGAGAGTCTCTCAAGGTAGAAGATTACCGTGTGGTGTTGTATCAGCATAAGAAAAGGCAAAAAGTGCAGTTTGTAAGGTTATGTAGGAAAAGTAACAGTTAACCGTAGATTTGAAAGGGTGAAAATATAATAACTAGGGAATCATCCTACTTGGGAAGAAGCTTACCTTTTATTAGTCTAATATGAAGGGAATTATAATGATTCACCACTATGTAGGTGGCATGGCGCGTCCTGGTTGTAAAGGTAAGGGATAGTGAAACCAAGGAATGTAGCTCGTCAGAACACATGCCATGGAAATAGCGATAGAGTAGCAAGAGGCTCACAACGTTTCGTATGTAGGAAAGGGGTCGGTGAGCGAAAAATAATTCATCACCCATAAGGCGGTGTAGATGCTTTTGAACTGTTTCAAAACAAGCAAGTAAGAACTAGTCAGCTCCAACCTAGATACGGCAGAAATACTCCATTTTTTGGTCAGCTAAAGAATAGCAGAGAGAGTCAGATACTTACTGGAGTGGTACAATGAACCGACCATCTTTCCCACCATCTTTAGCAATGGGCCGGATATATGAGTTCCACTTGAGGTCTGAGTGAGCTTCAGTCCCAATAAACGTTCAGGGCGAGGAGCTTCCTTGAGAGAAGACCCACCCATCATAATAGAGGAAAGTTCAGGGTCTGCTCGGGGGTGGTGGATCGTTACTAGTTTGATTTTGGTCGTATTGAATTTTACGAGCCAGCCCTTCCCCCATTGACGCACCTGAGGTGGGGGTCAAAGTCGAGATCGGCTGTTAGGCTCTAATAGACCTTACTGGTTGCTGTCTCCTTCAAAATACCCCCCTATTAAGTTATGCACTTAATAAATCTCTGGAAAATCATTTTACGTAATATCTTTCAGTGCTGTAGTCTTCTTTATTTGCCGTGTCCCCTCAGGATGTAGGCGATCATGGCTCTCCACAATTTCCTGTCACTTGTAGCTCATAATAAACTTGGTATTTCTGTTATTTCTCCTAAGCCCTGTTCAGCCCTACATTTACTCAAGTTCATTAAATATGTTATGCGATATTTTCCTCTCTCCTCTCTTGCCCTCCATTCGTCTCATAAGTATCATATTTTTCAGGCCCTCCTTCCTCATTATATGCCACTGAAACCTCAACCGTTGTTGTAGAGTAGTTTTTACAGTGGAGGCTTGTATTTCAATAAGTCGGTCCTAAAAAGGGTTCGACGTACAAAACGTTAGGAACTTGAAAAAAGAGTTAATGACGCAGCAATCTAGTTGTGATGGTTGATACTTCAATGTCAGACATCGACTGACTCACTCAACTCCACTGAGCTCAACTGGCGACCGCTACAACTACTACTACTACTTATTATGTGTAGAAGAGTCTATTAATACTAGAATAGGTACGTTTAGGTATGACAACTGTATCTTCCTGATGTTAAGCATTAGTTTTCTATTTTGTTTCCATTTTCTCCAAAACTTCGCCGTTACTCACATGTTTAGTCCATGGTATCCTCAGCATCTTTCTGTAGAATCTTTATTTCCGTTGCTTCAAGAAACTTCTTTATCTTTGAGGAGACTATCCAGCACTCACTGCCATACAGGGAGACATTTATCATATAGCAGTTTAATACTCTTTTTCTTGTTTCTATCGAAATCTTATTTCTTATTATTCTGCTTAGGTTTTGGAAGGCATCTTTCGGTTATCCCAATACGCCTTCGGATTTCAGTGTCCCACTTTCCGTCTTCTGTCAAAACACTTCCTAAATATTTAAATTTCTGCACTTGTTTGGTTTTTGTCATCTTCGATTTGCAAATCGAACTTTGGACTCATCCCGTTGCTAACAGCCATGCATTCTGTCTTTTTGCAATTGATGTTTAATCGTTTCTCGCTTTCTTTCACTACCTTCTGTAGGAGTTATTTTCTACGTTTCTTTTTATGTCTGTTATCAACACTGTGTCATCTGCATGTCTTATTTTGAGTCACGATAGCTAAATTCGAACGGGCATTGGATTAGTGAAAGACGCATTCCACAATAAAGAACTCCGAAGAAGGAAACATTTTTTTTAGTTAGGAACAAAGAAAAACGCGTTAAACTGATGCATAATATCAATCCTTCCATATGGCAGTGAATACTGAATCTCCTCACAGATGAAGAAATATGGTTCTACAGAAGGATGCTGAGAATTCTATAGACTGGGAGCGCAAACAACAAAAAAAGCTTTAAGGAAAATAGAAACAAAAAGGACACTTATACTCAGAAACAGAAAAAGACAACTGAAATTTTTTGGATACGTAATGAAGAAAGAGGACTTCGAGAATTTGACACTTACAGGAGATATTGAGGCCAAGAGAGAGAGCGGCAGGTCACCTACCCAACGAGCTTATATTAATGGATGGCAGAACGGGGGTGGGGCGTTAGGCTAATGGTCAAATGCTGCTAAGGGCTGCAAGGGATAGGCGGTTGTGGAGAGCTATGACACTGCACGTAGAAGAAAAAGAATGTAGTCTCTTGTTGCTAGATTTGCTATCCATCAACGTTGCTACATTTTTTGATGTCAGCATATCTTCGTCATCTCAGGAGATTTTTCAGTTTTGAAAATTGCCAGAAATCACGGTTGCAAACTTATACAAAACAGTAAAGACTTTCCCTAACAAAACGAAGTAATTCGGAGACAAGGCAAAGCAAGTTATCAGACAACTACGTTTGATGGTGTAACAGTTGTTATTGACTTGTTCTAGTCTTTTTTCCAGCCAAGGAAAAAATGCAAAACAACATGGGTTTGAATTCAGTTTTTCTTATCATAAATGGATTGCCTTTACCACGGCTCAGGAGCTCCAGCGAATTTTTATGTGTCCAACACATTGCATGTTCTTTGTAGTACTGATCGTAATTTGCCAAAGGTCTACCAATATGTCTCCTGTTATGGCCAACGAGATCTGCATTGGAACGACGTAATGTATATTGCTGCTACGACGAACACGAATATATATATATATATATATATATATATATATATATATAATCATCATTAAGTCTAGAAGAAACCTCAACTGGACGGCCGTTTTGTCCTATATTTGGGACTCATCAGCAGTGTGCATCAACTACCGAGAATTGAAGCCCGGACAGTTACGATATGAGGCAAACGTCATACCAACTGTACCAACGGGCTTCGTTGACGAAGAGTTAACGAATTAGACTCGATATAGCGCCGCTCGCTCACATATTCCGTGGTAGAACTTATCCGTGTTTCCCCACTCATAAGACTGCGCCCCCCAGGAGCCACGACTACTATCCCCAAGCCGCTCCAGCCAGGGCATTAGAAGCCTGTTCAAGCAAGGATGTACAAGTGATAGAAATCATTAGGAGGTTTTGAGATAATCATAATTAAGTAATTCATCGAGTCTAGAAGAAACCTCAACAGAATGCAGAAAGCACTGGACGGCCGTTTCATTCTATATTTGGGCCTCGGTGACGAAGAGGTAACGAAAATATATAAATATCTTTATTGTTCGAGTTGCTGTGATTGGGTAGAGTGAGGGAGAATCACAGAGGTTAGAATTGCACACACAATAATTGACGGAGACAAATCTTCGGTAGACCTCTAGACAGCCTCTCTCTCAGGCCAAGAGTTGGACCGTTTTTATAACATTTCGACAGCGACGCAACTTCACGTGGCTACGCCTTCTTCCGGTATGTCACCTACGCAACTTCTTGTAGCCACGCCGCTTTCGGCCATGTGACCACGCAACTCCGTTTGGCCACGCCCCTTCCGGCAGGCGCCCACTCAAGCACGCATTTCCAACTGCTCAGGACACCTGTGCGCTCTGTTTATTTTAGCCACCGGATGCATTTCCTGTTTATGCTATCACCCATTCCGATTTTCGCTGACTCTCTGATGCAGCGGATGTGAGGTCAAAGGCCTTCCTCAACCGATATCTAACACGAGGTACTCTGCCACGCTGCACACATGTAAATTGCTGGATAACTGAATCAATGATTTCCCTTTTCCTAGCTTCACTCTTGATATTTGCCCAACTCATTGCATGTTCTTGGAAGGCACTATTGAACGGTCCTTAAAGCGCTTCCTTGGTTCATGCTGGGGTCGAGTACTGTAGAGCAACTCATCGAAGAGTATTTGCTTGGGTATTCTACATAGATATATACATACATACGCACATACATGATGGCTTTCGGTCCGTTAGTCGAGCATGAGTAATTCTTACGTCCCATGAAAAATTCAAGTTTTATGCAATATGCTCAACACTGCAAAGACTCACTTTAAGAAATCAAATTAATCCAGAGACGAGCCAAAACAAGATATCTGGCTTAAACCTGCTGGAGGGTGTTACATTAAAATTGCTTTCTCTTAGTCTTTTATCAGTTAAATATCTTTATTGTTCGAGTTGTTGTGATTGGGTAGAGTGAGGGAGAATCTCAGAAGTTAGGATTGTGCACACAAGAATTGACGGAGACTTCATTGAACCTCTAGCCAGCCTCTCTCTCAGGCCAAGAGTTGCACTGTTTTCATAATATTTCGACAGCGTCGCAACTTCATATGGCTACGCCTTCTTCCGGTATGTCGCCTACGCAACTTCTTGTGGCCACAAGACAGCAGGTATTTGAATTCAGAGTTTTCCTTCTCTCAGATGCTTACGGTTATATCACGTTGAAACACCGGTTCTCGTCCGATCACCGAGGTTAAGCAACGTCGATCCATGTCATTTTCTAGATGGGTGACTACTTGAGAATACCGGATGCTGTAAGCTTGGATGTGCGGGAGGCGCTATGAATGAGAAATAGGGGAGCGAAGTTCGAATTCCAGTCGAGTTCGTCACATTCACTTGCGCACGAATACCTTGAAAAGGGTGTGAACCTATCTCTTCTCCCTCCCACCAGCTATGGGTTAAATAGCAGGATAGACTGGGCTCTGTAACCTTAATTAGCAACCAAACTACAGCAGGAAGTAACGGCTGCCTGCTGCAGGAATTCTTCTGCCAAGTCAATCAAGAATCGAAAAGAGACATGTCCACAAGCATGCATCACACATGGCACCGAAGGAAGGAAGGAAGGAAGGACTATAGTGCATGTTAAAACCTTCATTCAAGATCAGAAGCCATGAGAGCCATGTAGCATCAGGAGATTTATTATTATTATTATTATTACTGAACAAAGTGACTGGCGTAACTCTTCCATTATTTTTCAACAGAGAAGATCGCAATTTAAGAAAATAAAAATAAGATAAAATTAAAGACGCAATGTTTGACAATGTTCAACAATATTTCGACAGTATATCTTCAAGTTATGTTTAAAAATTGTATAAAAATATAAAAATATTTTTAAAAATCTGAAAAAAATTATAAGTCTTTGTACAAACGTCGCTTGTGTTGAGAAAACGATTGTACTGATAAGCAACGTGTCAAAACAATTGAAACGTGAATCATGCAACCGAAACGTGAATAATATGATGGTGGTCTTGCTCATCTTGGAAATTCTCCGTTAGTTGATTGGTTACTAAGTATAACAGTTCATTATAAATCTTATGGAACTATTCTGTCATTCTCTTCATATTATTATTATTATTATTATTATTATTTGTGTATGCTATGTTTACTGCAGAGCCGGGTCTAACTATGGTCTTTAGGCGTTATAGGAGAACTGTCATTTAACTAACAGCACTTTACTTAGTATATGGGATTTTCCTAGTTGGGCGATCTATTATTATTATTATTATTATTATTATTATTTAAAATATATAATATGTAATGAACAATAAACTATTTTGTAATAAAAAAATAATAATATAACTTACATTTATTGGTCACGCAAGCTGATATGCCCTATTTAGAAATTAAATATTCCTATGTTGTGGTAACAGGATGTATTAAGCTAATAATCCGTTATGAAATAGAAGAGGTTCCGCTGCAAAATACATTGCTTTTTTATTTTCTTTGGCTTTTTGTTAACTGTCTTTGAATATTTTTATTTTTAATTTATGAAATCTATTCAAATAACAGTAAAATAAAAATTATCGTGTTTCTGACGGGGTACAATCTAGTACAGCAGCAGAGCACGCAGATTTACAAAAGTAAACATATACCATATAATCCACATTTATTTAAATAAGTGATACCCAAATCCGAAGCAATACTAAGCAAAGTATTCAAAAACTACGTAATAAAAATACGTTTAGCACGAGGTAAAAATAGTTTCTTGCTGGCATAAAAGTCCATGTTTGCCCTTTTCTTATCTCACGCCACACTTGAACCCATAGTTAAATTTCTGCGGCATCACAAGCGTCGTCTACTAATTTTTGTTTTTAATTAAAAATTTGTCCATTTTAATTAAACGCTATGTAATAAAAATAAAAAATATGTTCAGTACAAGCTAGGCGTCCTCACTACTTCGGACACAATTCAATACGTGCACAATGAGGGTTTGTTGAGTCATCCCGAAATCAACTTCGGATAATTTCGGCATATATCGGTGTTCATCGGTAAGTCCTTGTCAAATCGAGCCATGCACGGACGTGTCGTGTCATTTCGCACACCCCACTCACTTTGTATATGTTGTATACGTTTCTTTATTATAACAATGATACGATCGTATAATCAATTATTATGAAGAGAGTCTTAATTTTGATATATATACTTATTGTAATTTCGAAAATAATTTAATTAACGACATTTAAAAAAATAATCGGGAATTCGATATTGTTGTAACTGAGTTATCAAAAACAACAGTAGAAAAACGGAATTGGTTCAACAAGTTTATTACCTTTCGGTACAAGGAAACATAATGTAGAATAGAAACTAGGGTGGACAATGTTTAGGCATGAATGACTGTTTTCAGCAAAAGCTACTGCTGCTATTGCTCCTCCTGTTACTCCTCTTGATGTGGGTCTATTTTTATGCCTTTCATCCGACGGCCGAGTCCAAACTTGTAGGTAAATATTCTCTCTCACAACAGATATTATACATTGTACAAACTGTAATATTTTTTTTTGTTTGTTTTTCGCAGATAATACGAACGACAGACTCTTGGAGCCTTATGATACACCGATTTCGGCAGGCACTATTCGCGCCGTCGTGGTTGTTGGATTAATAACCCTATTCGTTGCCTCTTTTCTTTACTGGCAGTCTTGGAAAGAGAGGCACAAGAAACCACCGTGCGTGACGAAACTGAAACAAGGGATTAGCGATGTTGTCAACGCGCAGTGCAGCCGTGTCCGGGCGAACAGAGCAAGGGCTGACGCCGGTCTCCGACTGGATGAGACCAGACAAGGAACAATTAGCGCCGGGGATAGGCTTGGTCAAAGAGGCCATAATAGTGGCGCGATACCAGGTCGGATCAAGCCAGAGATTCTTCGGCATTCTCCGCTACCTTCGTCGTCCAGTTCCACATCACTCTCGCCCTCAACGTCTTCGTCTATTTACCATTCACCCGCCTCGTCGCAGATGATCTTTATATGTGAGACATTCAAGCCGACAAAGGAAAACGTCGGTGAGATGCTGACTGTGGCACAGTCACACAGAGGATACAATTTAGGGACATACAGGACGCCGAGCGAACAGTTGATCTTGCACGTATAGCGTGTGGGTTTGTGAAGTGAATAGATAACGCTATATATATACGCGCGTGTGTGTGTGTCTATGTATGCTTGTATGTGTGTGATTGTTGTGTATACATATGTGTAAAGTTTTTTTTAGATATAACTACAATATATCTATGAAAGAACAATATGAATAAAGACAAAAGGAAAACTTAGCAGGCGCGCTTCGTCCTCTGATGGGCTTCACCAAGACAAATGTGAGGATTTTATTTTGCAACAAGTATTTATAAACAAAATTCTATCGGCGTGTCTTAAACTGGGAAAGTTTTGAAAAAATGACATTTTAAATTTTGTTTGTAAATGCATGTTGCAAAATAAAATCCTCACATCTACATTGATAAAGTCCGTAAGAGAATGAAACTCTGAGCTAAGATAACTTGGCTATGATAAGTTTTCCTTTTGTCTTTATTAATATACAGAGGAACCTCGACCTACGAATTTAATCCGTTCCAGAAATGGATTCTTAACTGGAAATTTCGTATGTCGAAACAATTTTACCCATTTAAAATAATAGAAATTAAATTAATTCAATATCTGTCTATATTTCTGAGATGAGGTATTATGTACATTATTTACATTATTCGGACTATTGTCCTCATCTTTGTCGCCATATTTATTATTACAACGTTTCGGCCGTTGTTTCGGCCTTCTTCAGTTGGTTGAATGTCGAACTGAACCCTTTATTTCGCTCACTGAGGTAGACTGTTCTCCGTGCCATATTTAATGGATGTCGTTATCAGTTATCTCCATTGAATTCAGAGGAAAATTCTCCACTGAGATAACTGGCATTGAACTGACATCCATTAAAATTGGCAGAGATAACTGATAACTGACATCCATTAAATATGGCAAATGGAACCAGAACAGTCTACTCCAGTGGGCGAAATAAAGGGTTCAGTTCGTCATTCCAACCACCTGAAGAAGGCCCAAGCGTACAACGGCCGAATCGTTGTAATAAATATGGCGACAAAGATGAGAACCGAATAATGTAAATAATGTTAAATTAATTCGTTCCAAAGCCCAAAATTATTGATATAAAAATCGTATTTTATGCAAAATTAAAGCACATTTTCAAATATTATACACAGATAATGTAAATAAATATACCACTGTGACTCCTTCCCAGGTTTTATCAATGAGATTTAAGCAATTTAGGATACTGAAGTAATCCTTCCAAAATTCTCTTGGGGTCAGGTTTGTATTTTCGGTTATTTCAAAACACCTCTGAAACAAGGCAGCAGAGTTTGCAGCCTCTCCATGTCTCACTACACTGTGGATGCCGCTTCACTTTTTAGATTTTTCAAACCATCCTCGGCTTGCCTTAAATGTATTTTCATCTTCAGAAGACGTGCCTGGTATTATTTTTTTACAGATCCACATACAATGCCCTTGCTTTTGCACATGTAATATCTTCAGACACAGAATCACTTCGTAGTTGCCTCTCTCCCATCCACACCAACAACAGCTTCTCAGCATCTTCTAAGGCTTTTGGACAATGCTTGGTAATTATGTTAACATCCTTGGCTACATCAAGGTTTTTATTTCTTTCTTGTTCTTTAGGATAGTGCAAATTGTTGATGCTGAACGTCTATATAGATTGACTAGGTTAGAAACACGGGTACCTTCCTTGTGCTTCTGAATGATCTTCTTCATTTGCACGGATATTTTTCGCTCTTCTAAGTGAGAACCAGCTTCTTGGGTGAAATCGTGGGCTACAAAAATTATCAAAAAATTTCCCACTAAAATTTAAAATTTATTGTATATGTACAGTGATATTTACAGAAACACATTAAACTGTACAGTACTGTAACTGTATAAGAGATATATAAAGGAACTGCAGTGATGTACAATACAAATCAACCTGAACTGGATGCAGTGTTTATTTTACTGCGTTGTTTATGCATTTTATTTTACCCCAGTTAAATTTTATAATTTTTGTTTTACATTTTTCTGTTGTACTGTATTGATATCAGTTTAAAATTCAATGATTATACGCTGCATGTTAGACTAAAACACACTTTACATGACATAGAGATAAAACGAAACGAACTCAGCATTGTCACATTTTACCGACTTTTAATTCAATAAATTTTAATAATATTTACATGTTACTGTACTGTACAGTAGTGTTCATGTTCTGTATCCATTGCTGTACAAAATTTTTGTACATTATTAATTTTTTACACTAATATAATCACAAATATGTGTACACTACAAATGTTTATTCTACAAAGTAACAAAGAGGACTGAGCGGGATGATGCAATGCTTGTAACATCACACTACATTTAGTGTGATGGAACTGTATAGAAATATGGAATTGTATAATAATGTATAATAATATAATACAGTACTGTATATAAAATATATTATAATATAATAATGTACATAATTATGTATATAATTATATAAAACATAAAAATATAAGAATTAAAAATACAGTATAAAATAAATCTGCAAATATTTAGTAGAGTACAATACAGTATAAAAATACAGTATAAAAAAGTATTGTAATACTGTATAATACTATAGTATAATATTATTATATATAAAATATATAATAATATAATATACAAAACATAAAAATATAAAATACTGTATATTTAGATAAGATTTAAAAGTATTTACAGTACATTTATATCAAATATCTAGTTTGAAATGCAATGGCGGCAAGCACATTTTTAATTTTGTATGTTGAAATTAATTCGTAAGTAGAAACGAATTTTCTGTGAAATTTTTGTTCTTATGGCGATGTTTTCGTAAGTGGAGGTGTTCGTAAATCGAGGTTCCCTTATATATATATATATATATATATATATATATATATATATATATATATATATATATATATGTGTGTGTGTGTGTGTGTGTGTAATGTTGGCTGTTTCTCTTTTATAGCAACAGCATCCAGAATCTGGAGTCTTTGTTTACATATATATATATATATATATATATATATATATATATATATATATATATAAATTTAATACCATATAATGCTTTCAACACATTGCCCGAGTCGGCCTTTTGCCTGTCGAAATTCTCTCGTTCTCTTTTTCTAATTTTCTCTTCATTTGCAAGTTACTATTTGTCTCGTATTAAAAAAAAATATGTGTACCTGGGTGTGCGTGTGCGCGCGAGCATTTTGGGATGTGAACTCTTCGATTGTCCTTTGAATACCATTGGAGAACAAAAAAAAATCACTATTTGAACCCCCCTCCAAAAAAAAAACAAAAAAAAAAAACACAAAACGGTTCGAAATAACAATTCCTAGAATACTGGATTCCATTAAAGGCATAGTACATGCTCTCCCTGGAAGACTGATGCGACGCTGCCTTTCTTAGAAAAACTGTCTCTTTCGACCCTTTTGCTAGATTTCGGCAGCGCCAAATCAGTAGAACAAACTGTATATTGCTTTATATAACACGGATTATAAAATATAATCTTTGAAATCTTTTTGTACTATTTGGTATAATTGATACGTTTTTTGTTTTTGATTTTTTTTCACTAAGATTGGCTATATTTTTTTTTAAATCTCATTATGATATTTGGTAATAACATTTTATAATATTGGTTATAATTTTTCATATTGTCCTTCTTATAACGCGTATTTGATAATAAATATACTTTCTTTCACTGTTTTGTATTGTATCTGAATGATCCGGGAAATTTGACAGTAGAAAAAGCCTAATGCCTAGTTTCCACCGCTTCCTTCGAAATATTATCGTTTTATACATCAGAGACCTCAGCAGCCACTTTATTTATTTATTTAATATGTTTTTTTTTTTTAAATTCCATATGTTACTAGAAGATAACGAACTACACTAAATTGGATTAGTATGTGTTTGCGATCGATGTTTCAAAGTGGCAGATGTTATTAAAGAATCATCTTTTGGAAGTTGCTTAGGGACACTCCGCAGTCGCATTGTGGTGTCAAATAAAAGTATACACACACACACACACACACACACACACACACATATATATATATATATATATATATATATATATATATATATATATATATATATATATATATATATGAAATGAAATATCGTACATTGAATGTTGGTGCTAATAAGTTAGTGCGTGATGTATATTAACACAACTATAATTTCCATTAATAATAAATATACAATTTTCTCTTCGCTGGTAGCACAACGCAATCATCAGAAAATTCTTTTTCAATCTGCATCTGACGATTGCATCGTGCATGAAACTCAGAGTTGTGCTACCGGTGAGGAATAATATATATATATATATATATATATATATATATATATATATATATATATATATATATATATATGGAAAGCCAACATTAAGTTTTTGAGTTAGGTAGAATCCGCTTGTAATTATTAGAAAAAAATCCGTTCCCTGTTTGATTTCTCACTGTGCGAAACTTAATGTGGAAATAACCTCAGATTTAAAAATTGTGATCGGTGGTGGTAGTATTGTATTAATGACCGTCACAGTGGAAATAACAGATATCTAAAAGGGCAAACAAATAACAAATACATAATGCACGTCTTTTGGACATCAATACAAAATATGAGCACTCTACATGTGTATCTCGATATCTACACAATAAATACACAATATACAGACTATAACCATCTACACCTCACCCAATTATATAGTATATTTTATACAGAGATCTGGTGCACTACGTGCCACAAGGTCCCCAGACGATCCTCCGCAGGGTTTAAATTCAGACTAGTTGCTATCCAAGGCTATAGAACCCAGTCTGTCCTACTATTTATTTTAGGTAAGAAGAGGATTAGTATTATTAGCAAGTAAGTGAATGTTGTGAATTCGACTGGAATTCGGACTCGGCTCTCCGATTCCTCAGTCCGAGTCGCTATCCACTACTCTGTATATACATATATAGTTTTTATTTTGAATGGATCATTTTTACGTTTAAATTGAAATCTTTGCTAGTTTCTGAATATTTTTTGAATATTTTTTTAATGTTCTTAACCAACCACTATTTTTTTTTAAATCCTGTTATAATTTATATTAAGTTGAATACATATGTGTCAATATGTACCGAAGAAGGATTCAGACAGAATTTCAATATTACACTTAAAATCTTTTTTTTCAAATGTATTCTCAATTGCCATTTCATGTAACGATTTATGCCTACAATCCGGATGTTAAATTAGGTCACCACGGGTCCTAATGTCGGTTAACACAACCGAGACGACACACAATTTCCTTTTCCCACCTTCCTACACGATAATAACGTAAAATCTTTCTTTTTCTCACTCTCTCAATATGAAATCACTATTCTTAATTTTTAAACCTACAGTATTTTTTCATTTTCATTTGGTTTACAGGTCTGAAGATTTGAAGCCGTTTTTATCGACTTCAATGAAATAAATATCACCTATGTTTTCTTAAATGTTTGTCATTATACACACACACACACACACAAACACACAAACACACACACACATATATATAGGATTAATACAAATAAAATTTATCACTTAGCTGACTGATGTTATATTCAACACTTCGTCTTTAGAGTTTCGTAGATTTACATTTTTGCAATTGTTTAATCCTCTATATATTAATAACAAATACTAGAGGCAGTCAAAAGTGTAGGGTGAGTACTTAGGCTTGTTCAGATTAACTAGAGTAATTATGTCAGATACCATTCCATAGCATATTTATTCATGTCTTGATCTAATATTAATCCTACTCCTCTTTCATTTTTCTCCGCTTACGTGCTTGACCCTGCATGCGTCACTGACGAAATACCCATTATTTGCCCATCTAGTTTCGTATACACCTAGGATGTTAATACTTAACCTATTTATTTCCTACTTGATATTTTGAAGCTGACCATATTGATGTAACATTTTGTTGTGAACAGCCGCTGGATGACGGTCCGGTGACACCTGTCGCTCGTGTCTCTTCTTACCGAGTGAGGAGTCAGTCACAAGGAACTTAACCTGCTTCGTGCCGCTATTCTTTACATTCATCTTGCGAACAGTCCTTGGGTGACGTTCAGGTGACACCTGTCACGCATATCTCTCCTTACCGGGTGAGGAGTTAATCCCACGGGACTTTATCCACTTCACACCGTTCTCTCTTCTGTTTAGATTGTGTATTGCAATGATTTTTTTTCTTGTTATGGATAGTGGAGTGATTCTCCGCAGTCATCTCTCCGGTGATTTCATTAAAACACCGACTCTGGTCAGTTGGCCGTTGACTCATCAAGACTAACCAATCCCTGTTGCTTACACCTGTTCAACACCCACAATGTCCGCTTTACGCCCTGTTATGGGTCTTTTTGGTTTTTCGTCCTACGTGGTTGCTAACCACCCTCCTTGAATCCAACAAAGTGAGGCCGAGGGAGCCGGTTTAGTCGCCGACCATCCGACAAAAAATATTTTAACTTAGTTAACGTTCCAGAGACAACGGAAATATGGTTCCACAAAAGGATGGACGTGGCGTGTAAGCAACAAAGAGGTTTTAAGGAAATTGGAAATAAAAGGGATACATACTCAGAATCAGCTTCTCTATCAGTTAAACAGCAAAGTAGACAGAGATCTTTACTCTTGTGTAGCATCAGTGTAAGGGGACAATTTCGAATTCCAAAACCGTACATTTTCCAAGAAGGCGTAAATTTAAAGGTTCAATAAAATAGGTGAATCTTCATTACTTAAGATTTTATTCCCTCCAATATTTCGTCAGTTACTCTTTACCAATCTGATGTGCCCCGTAGCTCCGGGTCCGATACGTGGACCTTACATTCTGTATGCGATGTGTGAGAGACTACCAAAGACTGCCCGTAGTGGATTTTTGTCCAACACTTTCACTCTCACGCTTGTAATGCCGGATGCAGGTGTGAGATCACGTATGTCTGCGTCTAGGGGCCGGAAGTAAACACAACCCTACACCTGGCTTCCTTTGACGTGCTAAACGGGTAATCTGATTAGAGTATATATTTCGGCATAATACCACAAAGGAAAGGAATTTTGGGAGAGCCAGGATCGCCTACGTGCTGAAGGGATATGGCATTTTTTAAAAAATTAATATCTTATTTTAAATTGGGATTGGGATCGATTAGTTGCATTAACTCTTTAACGCAGTATATGTAAAAAAAAATGTAAAAATAAGAAATATTTGAAGAGCTGTCTGAAGATATGAGACCTTTGTCTGCTCGTGGATTGATGTATACGACTGTTTTTGTATATCCGAATGTGCAGTAAATTAATATATATATATATATATATATATATATATATATATATATATATATATCAACAGCGTTTGAAAAACCACACCAGATGTTGTCCGTCAGCTGCTCAAGAAATTTCTTTGATTTATTGCATTGAATAGGTGAAAAGAGATGCGATTTACGTAGAAACTTGAAAAGAAAAATGTGTAGAACAATCATGCGACATATTAGAGTTATGAAACAAGGATGTAATCGATAAGTCAAGGTAAAGAATCAATGTATATAATTATTTTTTACGTCTTTTTCGTTCTACCATCGAAATGATCAATGCTTTACAGCAAGGCAATGTTTACATATACCTACTTGAGCAATCAGACCTACACGAGCATACTTACATATATGTTTATAAATAAAATAACTGTACTCTTAAACATGGCAGACCCGTCTCTCTTTATGTCTGGGTAGCGTAACGGCTAACGAGTCCATTGCATTCCCTTTTGCCTAAATAGCTTCGGGAAAGGTATGAATCGATCCACTGGTTTGCATTCACTTTCGCGCAAATACACCTTTTTTCAGCAGGGTTAAATAACAGAGTTTACTGGACTCTCTTGCTTTGAAAATTCCGAATTTAAAAACCAGCCATAAGAGGGATGGGCTCCGCCAGGCTATCTTTCTCTAATCACACCCATGTTGCTATGTCTGCAGTACATGTGGTGCTCCTTCAACCCTAACGGGATACGGGTCTTGTAATCGTGATTTCTGTTGATGTACATGAGAGCGTATTCATTGAATATATTTTTTTTTCTAGAATCCTGGAGATCAAGCGCTTTCAACTGGTCATTTTCAAAACGAGTGCATGATGTAGAGATATCTTTCCGTATTCAACGACTAACGGGGCTCTCTTCTCTTCAAAATTCTGAATTCAACACCAACCTGAAGAGGGACGGGTCCACCAGGCTATCTTGCCCTAGTCACACCATTGCTGTTATGGCTGCAATACCCTAATAGAATATGGGACTCGAAACATGACATTACGACTCTTAAACAGTCCAACTAAGACAGAATAGATTATTGGTCTCAGTACTCAATGTCCAACCGCCTGACGAGACGTCTTTTGGACATCGAAACAAATATGCATTTTTCTCGCATATATATATATATATATATATATATATATATATATATATATATATATATATATATTGGTAGAAATCCGTTGGTATAATCCAAGGAGTTCTATTAACACAACATAGAATTTGAAATATGTTAAAACTGACTCACAAAAGATTTCTCACTGTTTATTTTCATTAAACAGAGCAAATTTTCTTTACAATTGGAATTAAGATACCTTTAGTAAATGACCATTTTCAACAACGAATTTTAATTTTAAAATTCGCAGGATTTTTTAAACTGTTTATGGTATTTTTTTATAATATACAATTTTTAGGCTAGATGAGTTTATAATCTAGAAATTTTAGGTTAGATATATATATATTTAGGTTATATATATATACATAAACCCTACCTCGGTTTCACCTAAATAGATCTTGAGGGAAAGCTGGCTTATATATATATACTAGCAGTACAGCCCGGCGTTGCCCGGGGATGTAACAGTAAGAGATAGATCAAGTATCGACCATCATGAAGACTGAAAAATAAAATTGACAAAGATTATTGTTTAAGGTTGACGGACACGCATGTTTTAATTAGTTTTTTTGTTTGTTTGTTTTTTTTACGAATTGGTCAAACCCAAACTCAAACAAAAACATTGTTTTCAATCGTTATGAGTCTATCGATTGAATAGAATTTTGTTATAAACAATTGTCTTGTAAATGGAATTTTTAAAGCATTCTGAATGTAAAAATAAAGAAAAAAGTGTGCAAAACAATAAGAAACACTACCTGCCAAAAAAAAAAGGTTTGTTGAAATCGGTTGAAAAATGGAGGAAATCCGATCCCATATATAAACGAACACAGACACACACAAACAACCTGGGTTTTATAATAAGTATAACTCGGTATGAGTTGTCCCCCTTTCATTCTGGCGACAGAATCGTTTTATCGTATTTTCAAATTGAGTTCGTGCAAAAACAATTGTGTTTTTCCAATTTTTGGCCGCTGTCAGAACCACCGCAAGGTAATTTTATGCAGTCCTGTAAAGTTTTGTTGAAATCGGTTGTAAAATGTAGGAAATCCGATCCAATATATAAACGTACAGACAAACACACACACACACACACACACACACACACACACACACACACACACACACACAATCTGTGTTTTATAATAAGTAAGATATATATATATATATATATTCATGTTTATATATATATATATATATATATATATATATATATATATATATATATATATATATATGTTCGATTTATTCACATTTATTGGGTATCAGAATGCTTCCTTAGTGCTATTTATTCATAGAAAGTTTCCGGATCCATGCATTCAGATTTTCTGTCCCATGGACCCATCTGAGATATATATATATATATATATATATATATATATATATATATATATATATATATATATATATATATATACACAGGTATAATCCAGTCCTATTAACACAACATAACAACATAGAATTTAAAATATGTTAAAACTGACTCACAAAAAGAGTGCTCACTGTTTATTTTCATTAAACAGAGAAAATTTTCTTTTAATTGAATTAAGATATTTTTAGTAAATGACCATGTTCACCACAATTTTAATTTTAAAATTCGCAGGATTTTTTCAAACTCTTTCTGGTATCAGTTTTTATTGTACTCAAACTGATACCATAAACAGTTTGAAAAATCCTGCGAATTTTAAAATTAAAATTCGTTATTGAAAATGGTCATTTACTAAAGGTATCTTAATTTCAATTGTAAATATATATATATATATATATATATATATATATATATATATATATATATGTATACAGAAGGAGGAAAGAAATATTCGTACATATACAAATTTTTAATTTATTGTATTTCCAACCGATGAATAAACATACTTTTCATGTTTACTTTTCATGCCTACTTTTCAGGTTATCTTATTCTTTCCAGAGTTTAACAGTCAGTTCTTTTGCAATTTTGTTAATTCTTTACTTCTTGCATGATGATAACCTTCTTGCACGAATGTCAATTACAGAATGTTCTGTTTGTAGTTTTTAGGATAAAAATTTCTACTGATATCATTATTGGAACATTCTAGAATATTCTACTTGAATAATCTAGAGTATTAAAGCAATTTAAAAGTTTTCAAATCTGAAATTTGCGTTGTACGAATACTTTTTTCACTCATTAAAATGGATAAATGGGATTTATTTCAATTAAATCATTTTTTCTGTTTTCTCTATATATTTAGTTATAATGCATTTGTGTAAAGTTAATTATATGAAAAGTATGTTAATTCATTAGTTGTAAATAAAATAAATTAAAAATTTGTATGTATACAAATATGTGTTTTCCCCCAATATATCTTCTAGACTCGATGAATTACTTAATTATCTCAGATCCCCCTTAATTTCTATCATTTGTATATCCTTGCTTAAACCGGCTTCTAATGCACTGGATGGAGCGGCTTGGTGATCGTAGTCGTGCCTCTCGGAGTCACAGTCCTATGGGTAAAGGAACTTGGATGAGTTCCACCACGGAATATGTGAACGAGCGGCGCGATATCGAGTCTAGTACCGCTTCGTCACCGAGGCCCGTTAGTACAGTTGGTGTGACGTTTGTCTGTCAATGTAACTGTCCGGGTTTCAATTCTCGGTAGTGGATGCGCACTGCTGATGCGTCCCAAATATAGGACGAAACGGCCGTCCAGTGCTTTCTGCATTCTGGTGAGGTTTCTTCTAGACTCGATGAATTACTTAAATATATATATATATATTGCCTTACGTTGAAGTACGACTCCGAGTTTCGTGTTAAATACAGTCATCATAACTCTTTCTCCTCTCGCACTTTTCACTTGTGGAACTCTCTTCCGGCCCCTTGTTTTTCAATCAAATTTGGTCTTCAGAATTCAAATGCAATGTCAATCGTTATCTTCTGTCTTCTTGATTCCAGTTCTTTTATTGTATTCTTTGTTTATTAAGGTTTTCTTTTTCTCACATGCTCTCACACTCAGTAACCTCCACTTGCGTCTTATTGGCTTTATTTCTTTGCTTGGGGCGAAATATATTTTTTTTTAATTCAATCACTGATCTCTTGTTTGTCAGAACCAGCAGACGAACGCGCTGACCTAAATTGGGCTGATTTGGTGCGGTCAGCTACGCACGATATTTAATTGATTATTGATTATGTATAGCACGCAACTAATCTGTGACGATTAGCCTCTGGGTAGTCAACCTTAATATTGTAAGCTTGGTAGTGGTTTCTGGATATTTGATGAATCAAACGGGTTTAAATCAGAGTTACTTCCCTTTACTTTAAGCGAAATTCGCATCTTCTGACCCCACAATTTGGCCAGCGCAGATGCTCCGAACTGCCTCTCACGGAGATTACAAATATTACTGCTAAAAAGATTTTTTTAAACATTTAACAGGAATATGCAATGACTTAAGCGTATTGCTCTTTTGTGTTGACTTTAGTCATCTCAATAAAACCGGGTCGATCGAACGAATTCCGAAGGTAACACTACACTGAATTTTGTTATTTGAAACTAAATGTTTTTAGTTATTCATATTATTTATATTCAGACTATTATCCTAATATTTGTTGTTGTCATCGCAACTTTTCGGCCGTTGTGTTCTTCGACCTTCCTAGGGTATATATCGATCTGGGTAACCTACACTGAATTCTGAAATGAGCCCTTAATTTAATCCACGGGGGTACACTGTTCTCTCTCTGTAGGTTACATAAATCTACATATAGAGACCTGAGGACGGAGAGCACAACGACTGAAACGCTGTGATAAAAACAACAAAAATGAGGACAATAGTCCGAATATAAATAATGATAATTCCTCATCCAGAGAAATCAGTCAGTAATAAGTTTAGTGTTAATAAATCTACTCCCCGCTTCATATATTTTTACATATTTTTTAGGAAGGTTAAAAATATTGCCGTTAAAAAGATTTTTTAAACATATGACAAGGATAAAGCGTGTTGCTCTTTTGTGTTGCCTTGAGCTGCCTCAATAAAAATGGATCGATCTGAACGAAGTCTGAAGGTAAATATACGCTTAATTAATGGTTTTAGTTACTTATATTATTTATATAGGGACTATTATCCTCATCTTTGTTGCTGTCATCACAACATTTCGGCAATTGTGCTCTCAGGCCTTCTGTAGGTATATATCGATCTGGTTAACCCACAAAGAATTCTGAACTGAAGCCTTTATTTAATCTACGGGGATAAACTGTTCTCGTTTTATAGGTTTTCCAGATATACAAGATAACTAAAAAAGTCCTTTCCTATATTTATTTATTAGAAAAAAAAAGTATACAGAAAATTTGGCATACCATTAGTCCTCAAAGTGATCCCCATCGGCATCCAGAACGTGCCCCTAGCTGCCTAATGCCCTGGCGATAAGAATCAGGTGTCTCGGACGTAAAGGAGTATGCGGGCGCCTGCCACAAGTCTGCCTCATTTGCGAAGGATTTCTCACGAAGGTGGTTGTCCAAGGAATAGAAGAGATGGTAATCTGTTGGCGCAATATCTGTGGAGTATGGTGGATGATACAGTGTCTCTCAACCAAGTTACCGTATGGTATCCCTAACCCCCTGCGCCACATGAGGTCTGGGATTGTCATGGAGGAACAGTACACTCTTGCGATTAACCAATGCAGGCTCCTTCTGATTCAGTGCCTGTTGCACACGTTCCAACTGCTGCGAATACAGGTCCGTAATGATGGCTTGGCCCATTGGTATCAGCGCATAGTGCACCACATGTCGACTAGTCCACCAGATGCAGAGCATGATACTGCCTGGGTGTAGAGGTGATCTTGCGGTGTGAGGCGCAGGATCTCGAGGTGATAACCAACGTCTGGCAAGCTTGGGAGTGTCATACAGGAACTACTTTTCATGACTGGTGAGCACTCCACCAAATATAGGTACGTTGCGGTGCCGAGAAAGCAACGAGAAACAGACTGTCAGTCATTGTTGCTTGGCGGGGTGCCCACTTGCTCCATTTGTATGCTTTCTCTATGCGTTGTAGGTGAAGTTTGACTATTTCATCAGAAAGCTGGAAGACTACGGCAAGCTCACAGTTGGTTTGGTTTTTTGTCCGCTTGTATAGCGGACTTCAGGGCTCATCATCCAGGACCCGTGACCAGCCATTGCGGGGTTCGACTCAAAGGAACAGATTACCCGACTTGAACTTCTGGAACCAATGCCTAGCGGTGCATTTACTCACATCATTATCCCCAAATGTTTGACGTATTCGGTGACTTGATGCGGCTGCGGACAAGACCACCTTAAAGACATAAGGCAAACAACCCCGAACGAGCTGCTTCGACACCGCCAGGTTTTCTCAATGTTGTTCGAGCTATGACTGATGTGTGTGCGCAAAAGCAATGGTCCCACCCCAAGCGCTTCCTATGTACGTGACGCGCTTATTTGTGTATCATTTCTTCCCAAACGACGTGAAAAACATCACGGACTGCTTTGATTATCCTGACCGAGGAAGGCCGGGGGACACAACAGCTGAAACGCTGTTATAGCAACTACAACAAAAATGAGGACAAGTGTCGGAATATAAATAATGTAAATAATGATAACTCCTCATCCCAAAAAATCAGCCAGTAACGGTTTTAGTGTTAAAAAGTTTGAGTAATTTGATTTTTAAGCCCCACTCTAATTATGCAATAAAAATTTCTCGAATAAGTATATTTCGGTGTAAATACGCATGCTTAATTCGAAACTAACAAAGAAATTTTGATGAAATCTACCGTTTTGGAGATATGGACAATAAAATTTCGGACTCATTCGCGTCGTCGGCTGCTACGGCACGATAGCCATTACTGACGTTGTTTGCATACATTCGCTGCTGAATAGACATGCGCGGAAGATTATCTTGTTAACGGCCTTTTTACTGATCTAACTTGCTTCAATTACTGCGCAACCGAGGACTCATTGCGTGCGCAATAATCAAGACAAGTTAATGTCAATTAAGCAGCAAACATATGCAAACAACGCCAGTAACGGCTGCCGCGACGCAACTGAGTCCGAATTTTTATTGTCGATAACTCCAAAACGGTAGATTTTATCAAAATTTCTTTCGATGCTATAATATAATGTGTGGATGTCATAATAAAGATAATGTTTGGATGTCATAATAAAGATAATGTGTGGATGTCATAATATAGATAATGTGTGGATATCACAATAATGATAATGTTCAAGCGCCCTTTTAGCTCTGATAGCCGCTCTTATGTATGTATATAATATGGGTTTCGTTATTTTACAGTTGAAATGGCTAGATGTAACCGTATGTTCTATGCCAATATTTTCTTCTCTCGCACTTCTCGCCTGTGGAACTCTGTCCCGGATACTTGCTTTCCAATCAACTTTGATCTTCAAAAATTTAATGATAGCCACACCTTATATATATTATGACATTCGCACATTATCAATATTATGATATCCACACATTATCTATATTATGACATCCACATATCTCTGTTATGACATCCGCACACTATCTTTATTAGACATCCGTACACTGTTCTGACAAATATCTGCTTTTCAACGACGCTATTTAATCTTTGAGTAGTTGGCCTACATACGTCAGCGATAAAAAATATCCTCGGTCACGAAGTTGTTAATCAGCTGAAACACATGTTACATTTGGCCGAACTAAGTAAATGTCCAGTTGACTTAAAGATGCTAATTTGTTAAGAGTTATCACGAGTGAGAAATTTCTAAGGTCGTCGGTAAAGTGGATTATGACTTAATAAAAGCGAATTGTCAACGTAAGTTGTCAATTTCTTTTTTATTAAGGTTACTCCTAGGTAGATCAAGTCAGCGCGGATGATGTAGTGAAAGTTCAACCGAAGGTCGGTACAGCAAAAGAGGGTTGTGAATTCGTATAGTCCGAGGATGAAGTCACGGTCTGAGACAGTGAGAGTGAAAAGATGTGGAGATATGTGGGCCTTACCCACATATATTGATTAAGAAACATAACTCGTGGTTTTCGATTTTGTGCACATTTCAAAATCGGTTTATCTTGGCTCTACCTCTGCCATACAAAATGACAACGAGGAAGAATAATGGATCAATAGAATCGTTCTATTTTGGTGTTGAAAAGTACCATGCCTCTAAACAGAAATATAAATGGATTCGGCAAAGAAAAATATAGTAGACGCACTCGTTTTCAACAGGGGCTGCTTTGGCTATCCGCGATTTCAAAGGAACCGTCTTCCATCGCCTACTCACTTTCCACCGACAAGCTTACACTCAAGGCCACAACTGAGAGTTCATCAAATCTCTCTCTCTCTCTCTCTCTCTCTCTCTCTCTCTCTCTCTCTCTCTCAAATATAATTTGCCTCTACGGTATTTTCTTTCTTTTTAAGTTCCATTTTGCCTCGATGCTTTTTTGTCTCTCATTGTTTCTTTTTTCTGAAATGCATTTAATCTCTACGCCGCTTCTTTCTTGCTTTATTTTTTCTTTTTTTTCTTTCTTAAATGAACATAGCCTCTGGTCCAGTTTATTTCTTCCTTCCTTTCGCTCTTTCGTTCGTTCTTTCTTAAATGAACTTATCCTCTAGTTCAGTTTCTTTCTTTCTTTCTTTCTTTCTTTCTTTCTTTCTTACTTAAATGAACAGCCTCAGGCTCAGTTTCTTTCTTTCTTTCTTTCTTTCTTTCTTAAATGAAGTTAGCCTCTGACCCAGTTTTTTCTTTCTGCCTTTTTATCTTTTATAGAATAAATATTTGATGAAACGAGAATTGTTGATATATAGAGGAATATAATATTCCATTTAGTAGTTTTCTAGAACATTTAAAAAAAGATGGAAACAAAGTTATCAAAGTTGCTGTCACAAAACCTTGACAATATTTACCGCCGTTCATACTCTTCTGGCGCCATCTGTTGGGAAAAACAGGCACATCTTAAAGGTAGGGAATTACATTTCTTTTTTTGAAAGATTAAACAATGTGTTTATCTTTAGAGACAATTGCTTGCATATATTTACGTTCAACCTGATGTTACAAACTGATTAGCTTGTCATCGTTACACTAAAAAATGGATAACGGTAATGGATGGAAATAAAAATCCCGAAGGAGACGATTTGTCATACAGAGCTGTGCATTGAGATTTTTTTTTATTTATGTCTATGACGAAAGATTACGATATATATATATATATATATATATATATATATATATATATATATATATATATATATATATATTTTTTATATATTAAAAGAAAAGAGAAACTGCAAACGTTTTTGGAAAATAAAGTATAATATATATTTAAAAATAAAATCCACGTCACAGCCAAAAACATTTACGGTTTCCCTCTTTTTTAATATATACACTTTTCCCTCGTTTGAACAACTATAACCTCTTCCCTTTATATATATATATATATATATATATGTGTGTGTGTGTGTGTGTGTGTGTGTGTGTGTGTGTGTGTGTGTGTGTGGATAGATAGATAGATAGATAGATAGATAGATAGATAGATAGATAGATAGATAGATATAGAGAAAATGAACTAAATGGAGAGATAGATAGATAGATAGATAGATAGATAGATAGATAGATAGATAGATAGAAAATGAACTAAATAGATAGATAGATAGATAGATAGATATAGAGAAAATGAACTAAATGGAGAGATAGATAGATAGATAGATAGATAGATAGATAGATAGATAGATATAGAGAAAATGAACTAGATAGATAGATAGATAGATAGATAGATAGATAGATAGATAGAAAATGAACTAAATAGATAGATAGATAGATAGATAGATAGATAGATAGATAGATAGATAGATAGATAGATAGATAGATATAGAGAAAATGAACTAGATAGATAGATAGATAGATAGATAGATAGATAGATAGATAGATAGATAGATATAGAGAAAATGAACTAGATAGATAGATAGATAGATAGATAGATAGATAGATAGATATAGAGAAAATGAACTAAATGGATAGATAGATAGATAGATAGATAGATAGATAGATAGATAGATAGATAGATATAGAGAAAATGAACTAGATAGATAGATAGATAGATAGATAGATAGATAGATAGATAGATAGATAGATAACAAACTGAGACAGGTAAAATGACTGATCGATGTTTTATAATGATACGAAAGACATTGTTTTTTTGTTTTAATAAATCAGATCGTATTTAAAAGAGAATGATCTTTCCGAAATGAAGAACCTGTCTTCTAATTTCAAATATAAATGTCCTTATTGAAAGTCAGAGTTCCGTTAAAAATGGCATGAACCGTTTTAAAACTTCCTACTTTGTTCAGAAAATTGCATATTTCCTGTCGGCACCAGCGGTTAATATTCAAGCCAAAATTTCCCATAGAAGCCGTCTCTCAATTAGAAAAATAATACACAACAGTCTTCCTGTTCTTATTTCCTTTAATCTAATCTATTATATTTCTGATTCTCATATTTCTCTACTTTTAAGAATTTTACATTTCCAGGAAAATTTAAGAAATCAAAACAAAAAACGAGAGATAAATTTATGACAATATCTCTGCTCGTTTTTCTCATCAAGCAAGGGAAACATTGCGTGAAGTTTCACGGGGAAATTATTGCAAAACTGCCTTGTAGTCTTGATTTAACATCTGACTTTTTCATATTTCCTTACCCTAAAACGCTTTTGAAGGATACCTATTTTCAGACTATTAATGGCGTTAAAATGGATGCTTTGATATGGCTTCAGTTCTTCCGGAATTGTATAAAACAATTGCATTATTGATTGTGTTGACAGAGCTTATGTGGAGAAACAAAGATTATACTTAAAAATGTTTGCTTTTTTTTACCATTTTCACGAAGTTTTTGAATGACACTCGCACATTAAAACATATTTTATTTCACAATCAAATTGGAATTAAGCAACCGACGTTGGCAATATTTTCAAGGTGAGCTCATATTACATGAACATCATATCGTATCATATTGATTTTACAATATCTATCCTTATTTTTTAAGAAATACTAATAACACTTTTTGAAGGTGTTTGGATTTCTTATCTGAACAAATTACAACATAAATTTTTATTTCTAAATAAATCCATGCCATGACCGCAGAGTGTACCGCCAAAAATCAAAATGAGCTGGGCAGCTGATCTTTAATCTGATTGAGCTTTAAGAGCTCAATGGAAGAAATACTGGCTTGTAACGTCAAAAAACAAACTAGTAATGATTTCATTATCATAGAGAAGAACATTGAATTTTCTGCAGTCAACATAAGTGTTTATACTCTCAATGATGTTTATTGCGTTGAACGTCAGGTGGTTATTAAAGTTCTTTCCACACATCAAGAATAAGATGAGATATCTTGAGACATGGACAGTAACTATTCATCATCACAGAGCACACCCTGATTTTCATCCAGTCATGATGAACGGTTGTAGTCTGAATGAAGTTCCTTTCGTGGAACGTCTATTGGTTATTATGTTCTCTCCAGACATCATGTATAAGACGAGATATCCTTAGACATAGACAGTAATTATTCATCATCATAGGACAGACCCTGATATTCATCCAGGCATGATGAACGGTTTTAATCTCAATGAGGTTCCTTCCTTGGAACGTCTATTGGTTATTATGTTCTCTCCAGACATCATGAATAAGACGAGATATCTTGAGACATGGACAGTAACTATTCATCATCATAGAGGACACCCTGATATTCATCCAGTCATGATGAACCGTTTTAGTCTGAATGAAGTTCCTTTCGTGGAACGTCTATTGGTTATTATGTTCTCTCCAGATATCAAGTGGAACTCCTATATACAATCCATCGCTAAAGATGCTGGACAAAATTGTCGGCTTTTTTTACCACTCCAGAAAGTACGTGACACCTCCTATCATTCTCCTTGCACGAATCAGATTTGACCAGAACTGGATTATGACTGCTATATCTGTGCCGTTGCTGCCCAATTCTCATCTTCCAGTCATAGCAGAGTTGAAAAGATTTTACGCTTTCTTATTTTTTTGCTTTACAACGCTTTTCCAACAGATGACACGTCGCAACTCTATCGCTATTTTCATGCGATTTGTTCAAACATGTTACATTCATTAGTTCCACAATTCAGATCTTTACGACTAGGACCCACCGTGCCACATACCAGGGACAACCTATTTTCATTCCCTTCGTATTCCATTGGTAGGAAGAAAGTTCCAAGAACTTCCACTTAGTGGAACAAACTCCTGATCTTATACTTTCTAGATCGCTACAATCTCAACTCTTTCAACTCAACCGTTATCTATCCTACATATCCTCATAATCAGCGCTTACTTTCTCCTCTTACATCCATATAACGTTATTCAATAACCCTCTACCTTGAATGGATCTCGAGGCTTGTATTGGGTGAATATTTATTAAAAACAGAAACATTTCTTACTTTTTCTTTATTTCTCAAATGCACTTAGTAAGCCTCTAACTTGAGAGGCTCTTGGGTCTTGTATTAGGTGAATATTTATTAAAAAGAAAGAAAGAAAGAAGCATCTAATCGGTTAACACAAGGAAGGAAAAATATCATAGACTACTGGCAAATTACTGGGCGAATTAAACGGGTGCTTTCTCGCCAAGTAGTGTTCAACAGAATGCTGAATGTAATACAAATAGCAGAGAAGTTTAATCAAGGTGAATGAACAGATACGATCTATGGAGCCATGTTGCTGCAAGTCAGTCAATCACCAAAGTCGTCTGGTCCAATAAATTTTAATTTCTCTTGAATAAAGTGGGCGGCAGGGTAAGTGTGCGTCATTATCCTGGGGGAAGCGATGGTCTTCTTCTATCTTCCGTGTCCCCTCAGAACGTGGATGATCATGGTTCTCCACATCTTCCTGTCCTTTTCAGTGCTTCGTAATGCTTCTCTTTTTGTTACGTCTCCTAATCCCTGTTTCTGCCAACCATTTACACAAGCTCGTTAGGTAGTTTATTCGTCTCTCTTAGCGTCAACATGTCCTGCGAGTGTTATATTTTCCAAGCCTTCTTTCCTCATTATGTGCCCTAGAAATGTCAATTGTCGCTTTCTGAGTCTAAGTGTCCTTTTCTTTCATTTTTTCTAAAACTTCGTCGTTCTTCATATGTTCAGTCTATGGAATTCTCAGTATCCTTCTGTAGAACCACATTTCTGTTGCCTCAAGTCATTTATGAGGAGATTGTCTAGCCTTCACTGCTATATAAGAGGACCGACATGACATAGCAGGCAAGCACCTTTTTCTTTGTTCCTAACAGAATTTTCCTATTTTCTAATACTTTGCTTAACTTTTGGAAGGCATCTTTCGCTATCCCATCTTTCGCGCCTTCGGATTTCAGTATCGCACTTTCCGTCCTTTGTTAAAACACTTCCCAGATATTTAAATTTCCCTGTTTCTTAATACTTTGCTTAGCTTTTGGAAGGCACCTTTCGCTATCCCAATGCGCCTTTGGATTTCAGTGTCACACTTTCCGCCCTTTGTTAAAACATTTCCCAGATATTTAAATTTCCCTGTTTCTTAATACTTTGCTTAGCTTTTGGAAGGCACCTTTCGCTATCCCAATGCGCCTTTGGATTTCAGTGTCATACTTTCCGTCCTCTGTTAAAATACTCCCTAGATAATCAAATTTTGTGTACTTTCATGATTTTGGTATCTCCATCTCATAGTTCATATCTTGGACTTTTCCTTTTGCTGATAACCATATATTCTTCTTGCAATTGATTTTTATTTGATTGATCGATTCGTTTTTTACGATTTTGCAGATTATTTAAAACCAGAAAATATTTTTAGAATGTCAGACTTTTTACATTATAAAGGTTTAGTGATACACGTCTTACTAATTAACCCATAGCCGGGTGGAGAAGAGGTGGATTCATGCCTTTCCCAAGGGTATTTCCTCATAAGTGAATATGCCGAACCCAACGGGAATTGGAATTCGGTTCTCTGATTAACAATTCCGAGCCATTATCCAATACACCACCCGCACATCCACGCGTACAGTACCTGGTTTATCTCCATTGAAGTCGATGTGGTAAGTATGTATGTATGTAAGTGTGACACTAAATGACACTAGTAAAGGAAAAGGGTTAATTTAAAATATGAACTGGAACAGACGGAGAGAGTTAAAAGTACGGAATTACATATAAACTGAAAGAAGGAACGAAATGGTCTCCTGTTGAAAATCTAACTTGAAGAAAATACACACCTGAAAAGAATGACTTTATTGGTTTTGAGAAAGATATTATCAGACGCCATGTGGAAGACTTCAACACACGAGGCCCGAGAAGTCATAGTGAAAGTACATTCGAGGTTAGTTGAGAATTTTGGAAACGGAAGGAGAAACTGAGAAATTGATTTATGTTCGCTTAATTAAAGTGGAAGTTACAAAAACATGTCTCATGATTACCAGACGGAAGAAGGGGTCAATTGAGCGATAATATTTGGTAATTTTAAAAACGAAGACAAAGTTGAGAAACTGATTTATGCCTGTCTGTCAAATAAATGAGATAGCTTCTCCGGTTTTGAGAAATATGATTTTATTCTTCGCTCGAAGAAACGGAAATACGAAACTGACCTGTAAGGTTCATGAGTACGATTAGGCGAAAAGATATGAAGACAAGTTTTGCAAGTCGGCGGAACAGCTGGTAAATGTCTGTTAAAATAAAAAGGACCGGGAACTGAGAAAATTCATTGTCGAAAATTAAGTTAATTACAATTAAGAACCTCCCTTTCGTCCACTCGGTTTAAAATCGGATTTGTCAAAGAAACAGGCGAAACGGCGGGCTTAGATGAAATATTAAGAGAGGAGGAGGAAGAAGAAGAAATTACTTTCGCATATTTGGAAGTAATGGTGCGAGGCATAAATAAGAGACGGAATGTGTTATAAGGGTGGGGCAATACTTGCAACCACCACCAGTATGGCGAATGTTTCTCCCAAATTTGGAAAGATAATTAATGTTGCGAACCATATAACAAAGAACTTTTGTTCAAATCGATATAGAAATATGGGGGAACTCCAGATACCCAAATACCGTCAGCTCCACTCCAGTCTTGGGTCGAAGTCAGTATAAGCAGAACACTTAAACGACCCAGAGAGACACGAGAGACAAGCGGCGAAGCGCAAACGATAGACCTACTGAAATCCACGTAACTTGCTGTCGAGAATACCCCTACCGACTTTGAGCCCTGTTTCAAGAATTAGCACCAGTAAACAAAGTATCACTATAGAGCTTTTAATAGCAAGGGTTAATGTTGCTGTATAAAGAACTACATAAACTAAATCGAAAACTAATCAGAAGGATCTTTCGTTTTTATTTCGTCTGCGAGAACATTTCTTGCTTTTTTTCCCTTCATAACACAGTTTCGCCGTAGTTCGAACCAGCGATACGATTACTAACGATACTTGATCTCCTCTTCTCTGTGATCAAGAACACAACGTGAGCGAAGTAAAGTGTGGAGCAGCGACAGTATCGACCAGTGTGGGATTGACCCTGCAACCAACTCGTCGTACTGAGGACCGAGTCATCTTCTGGTATAGGCGGTGTGTAGCATTTGGTCACTGCTGATCCAGGTTCAACCCAGGATTGGCCGGAGTGTACGTGTTATATAAGTAGGTGGGCACTAATATTCTTCCTTATTAGCATAACGCAAAACTTCCGTGATTTCTTTTCTACTCTTTTTTCAATCATTTGGGCGAAAATACCGAATCTTGGAAAATAAATGCCATACAAAGATTGGATTATTTACACTATGTCACCAAATTCACGAACCATTATCATAATTTACTAAGTTATAGTCCCGTAGGACAATTCTCTGTGGGTAACTTGGAGCTTTAAACCTAACCTATCTGCTGATGAGTACTGCTGCTGCTGTTTTTCATGCTTATCTTCACTCACTGAAGCATTTCTCTTTTGTTACAGCTGTTGTTGAAGACTTACATCCAGTTGTATTTCTTTTTTATTAAAGGTTCCCATATTGTGTTTATTTCTATGCTACGTCTAAGGAGGTCCTCATAGCCTAGCATAGGGGTCACCAAATTACAGCCCGCGGTCCGGATCCAGCCCTCGATGTTAGTTTATCCGGCCCACTGCTTCACTGTGTCACAAATGAGCTAAAATATAATTATTTATATGGATCCATCAATAGATTGTAGTTAAACTTGCTATGTAGAACAAATTATAATAAATGTAAGTAAAATGCCAAAATTTGGCCAATTTGATTTTTGCATCTGATGTTTTAGGAAAATAAGTGAAATAAAAAATTCGGCAACTTTTTGCAACTTTTGATATCCGAGCGCTTTTTGTGTAAGTACTTGCAAGGAAGTTTCTAAGAAAAGCAATTATGAGAGCCTGCTGCAGCAATTATGTTTTAATGTGCATTCAGTGGCGTAGCTAAGGGGGGGCGAGTGGGGCGGACCGCCCTGGGTGTCAGCACAGGAGGGGTGAAACAATGTCACCCCCAGCAAAATTTTTCAACCAGGCTAAGGTGCCAAAAATAGTCTGAAAACAGTGGTGGAGACACAGGGTTTCGCAGGCGGGCATATGACCCCCCCCCTGAAATAATTTATGACCCACCCCAATTTTGTCCCCCCGTCAGAAAAAATTAAATAGAACATTTTTGTCAAGAAAAGTACTTTCAAACATTATTGATAATTAAATGGTACCCAGAAAATGATGCAACGGAAAATTGGACACCGGAAAATTAGCAAGAGAAAATTACGTCAACCATGAGCCAGTCGAGACTGTCAGATCTGTCTGTGCTGTCCATTGAAAACAAGCTTACAAAACAAACATATTTTGACGATGTCATTGACCATTGATATTGGATTTTGTCTTGGATCATACATGTAAACAGTAACGTACCGGTCAGTAGAGTAAAGTAGAGGTAGAGCATGTATGAAAATTTAGCTACAGCTAACCATACAGCATAGGGTGAATCGGGATCATTGGGGTGACATTTCAGCGGACCGCCCCGAGTGACGTTTACTCTAGCTACGCCACTGTGTGCATTACCGTGTTTAAATCGGTTTGAAGAGTACCGTATATAAAAAGAACTAACTTCAGCAAATTATGCCATATAATTTGCCTGAACTTATTATAAAATCTAAAGTATGTAAAGTCAGCACATGTAATGGCTGATGAACATTTGAAATCATTTTTCTAGGTTGGATACAGAAATACCAAAACAAATAGTAATCATATCTTAAAAGGTAAACGCTAGTTTCACAAATCTCACTAACCTTTTTTGCTGCTTAGTTTGTGAAATTCGGATATGTGTGCACTTGGTGTGATATAAATATTTTATTGCTAATGTCGCCTTCTTAGATAACTTTTTAGTAAATAAGTACGTCTGTTATCTTTGCATTCAGTGTATTGTATTGAACAAAATGTTTATCTGGCCCGCGCTCGTCATTCTCTCAGCTATCTCAAACAATGTATCTGGCCCTCTCAGAAAAAAAGGTTTGGTGACCCCTGGCCTAGCATATGCGCTGATTCTTTCAGACGTTTGATTCTCCCTGACGAAGCACGGTGGAATAATGAATAGCGGCTCGGATTGTGAAATAGGAGAACTGATTTCGAATTCCAGTCGAATCCATTACATTCACTTACGGGAAAAGTATGGAAAGGTATCCTCTTCCAAGCCCCCCCCCCGCCCCAGCTATGTGTAAATAGCAGGACATACCAGGTTCTTTAGCCTTGGATGGCAACTGGTCTACCGCAGAAAGAAATGACAACCTACTGCGAGAAACAAAATCTGCCTCCTCAGTCATGTATCGAAAGATACATTATCGCCTAAGTGATTCTCCCTTATCCATTATTTTCACTTCATTCCACAGAAGCTGACGGGTACCCATTTCCCTCTATACATGATCAGATTTCACTGTCCGTATGTAAATAATGATTACTGTAAATAATAATAACTCATCATCCCAGAAATTCAGACAGAAAAAGATTGGATTGTACAACCATTTGGTGGGAAATTCCAAAATAATGGAATTAGGTGCCACAATTGGTGCAATAAAGATTGGCCTGTAGCCGACTCTTCATTTATAATAGATACTCTTTTGTAGCAAATACATATGCCGTCTGAAATAGTTATGCCGGTGGTAATTTTTCAGTTTATAAAATATGCACGCTGATTCCAATAAACGTTCCGATTGGTCCTTTTTATAGAAGTTTAATACACGTGCCAGCTTGGATAATAATGCCGGAAAATATTTTGCCAAATAATAAGCGTGCCGTATCAAATAATTACCCTGCTGTGTAATTGAAGGTAAGAAATTAAACGCGCCGGTCTTTATATTTGATGCGCATGCGTATTTAGTTCTGTTTATGGTCAGTCAACTAACAAGCTAATCTTTACTACTGAATGGCATATTTATTGCAGCCAAGACAACAAAAAAATGTACATGTTAACCCTTCCAATCAATTCCAAGATAGGAAGAAAGGAGAGTGCAGAATCAGGGCATGAATTGTTATTATTATTATTATTAGTAGTAGTAGTTGTAGTTGTAGTAGTAGTAGTAGCAGTAGTAGTTTGGTTTGGTTTGGTTTATTTTGTTTAACGGCATATGAACCTCAATGGGTTATTTAATGCCGACAAAATTTTTTATTGCTGGAATTTTGTTTTGTCAAAAATCTGTTTCTGGTAATATATTTCCTTCAAAATTGTATTACTGATAATAATTTTTTCCAAAAATGTATTGCTGGTAATAGTTAACTATTTGCCCATAGCTGGGACCCTAACAGGTGCTACCACCCCGGGTTAGGGTGGACCTGGGAACACCAGCAATTAAGAAGTGTTTCCAATTAAGAAGTGTCTCCTCAAAATCTCCTGATCAGAGGCTTGCTGTTGGACGTAGTTTAACGTCTTACCCAGGACAGTAGTAGTAGTAGTGTACTCGTGTCGTCAAAAATGGCGGCAATTGTTAGAATGTTTTAATAGTGATATGTAATGAAAGAAATGTCTTGAAATAATGTATTGAGATTCAGTGAAGCAGAGATAAAAATTCACAACTAAAATAAAAGCCAATCAACCGTTTAATTAATTCGTTCTCTTTATATGGTTTTATACGTTTAATGATATCTATGATTCATTAATTACGCCTGGTATTATATAAGGGGGAGGCACGGTGGAGGAATGGATAGTGGCTCGGATTGAGGAATCGGAGAGGCGAGTTCGAATTCCAGTCGAATCCTCTTCTTCTATAGCAGGACAAACCGGGTTCTATAACTTTGGGTGGCAACTGGTCTACCACAGAAAGAAATGGCAGACTGCTACTGGAAAAAAAGATACATGATCGCCTAAGCGTGTATCACGCATGGCACATAACTGACTGATTATATAAATCGCTTTTTACTCAAAATGTTGTGTTTAATATAAGAGTGAAATGGAAATATCCCATCGGAAGAAAAAGATTAGCAACAGAACGACAAAGACGACAACGACAACAATAAAGATGACGACAAAGCCTATTTCAAGACCAAGCTAAAGCAAGACAAATGCACCTGAGTGCCTCACATGAAAGACTTGAACAAGTAATGTTTGATTGATTACTTTTTTATGGATTATCAACCCTTTGCAGGTTATTTAAAGCCAGGAAATGTTTTTAGACTGTAAGAATGTTTTTTGAGTTAATGACGGTTGAGTGATACAAGTCTTACTAATTAACCCATAGATGGGGGGAAAGAAGTGGGTTCATACTTTCCCCAAGTGTATTTGCGCGTAAGTGAATATAACGAGCACAATGGGAACTCGCCTCCACGATTAACAATTCTGAGCCATTATCAATTGCACCACTCGCACACCGGCTTGGGTGTGCGAGTGGTGCAATGGATAATGGCAGTCATTCATCACGCTGTTGATCAGACTCGACATTTACATATTGACATATTTATAGTAAAATAACGAACAATACATATTATCTGTAGTAGGAGATAAGTAATTGCGTTCAAAATATATTTAATTGAAGTCATAAAATTGTGTTCAAACTGTTTAGATTTCGGCATTAAATGACCCATAGAGGTGTTGATATGCCACTACCCAAATTCGACCAACCAAACAGCCAACATGAAAGAACTCTTTCATGACATTAATCCATGTAATATCCTAGAATTTCTTAAACAAATCACTGCATTCCAAAACAAAGCTACAACATAAAACACACATATCTATGTCCACAGAAATATGTATATGCACAAAAACTGAGTATCATCTACCATGTATCCAACTGTGAAAGCAGAATAAAACATATATCATATTTTTAAAGCTTTTAGACAGTTTGGATCAACATTAGCCGTAAGGAATTGTAAATATAGAACTACTTTACACTTAAGTAATATAATAACAATAATAATATTTATTAAGAATTTATCACAGGAAATATCAAGTTTTAAGGAAACATTGTTGACAATTATGTATTTAGTTACATAACAAATAAAGAAAAATAATATAAATTTTGATGCTATATTCGATTTGTTGTATTTTTTCATTTTCTTCTTTGTTATTGGTAGCATTTTAGAATACTTTGGCTGCAATGCTAAGTTTCCTAAGTTGAACAAACTGAAGCTATTTCGTTTACGCTTTGTTACCTCTCTTTTCCATTGTTGATTTTAGATCGCTTTCTTCCAGTCATTTTGATGGGAAATAGCAAAATTCTGAAATTTAAAACGATCTTATTCCATTTAAAAAAAAAAAATCCTGTCCTAAAGGAATATTTTAAATTTACGACCAAAAATAAAATGCTTTTGACAAAAAACCTTAATGATTTCACTATAATTATATAACAATAATGTAATGATATTCCGCAGACAAATCTACGGTTTATGTTACCTCATCTCATTACGAACTATAAACCTAAATTAAGCTTGAAATATTATGTAATCGGTTCTAATTTTTTGTAAAATAATTGGATATGATGAATTTGCAGTAAAAACAAAAAGCAATTTTCGAACGCGTCATATATACTAACACGAAAATTGACCAATGGCAAGGAATATCACAAATAATTAGCAACCAACCAGAGAACTCTAAGTTAAAAAATAAATATATAACTTGCTTCTCTACCACCTACATCAATCGCCATCTTAAGCCTTCCTGATTTTTTTTAATTATCTCACCGTAAACAAGGCAATAAAGCCACTAAGTTAAAAGAGGTTACTTGTGAAAGTATAAGAAAAAGGAAAGCATTATGAAGGAGCGAAAACAATAAAAGAAGAGGAATCAAGAAGACTTTGGATAACGATTGACATTGTATTTAAACTTTTGGCTGGGAAACAAGATGACGGGAGAGTGTTTCACAGACAAGAAGAGCAAGATAAGAAACTCTTAGCAAAGAAATTACGGTTACATTTAGCAAGTTCAACTGTAAAGTGATGAGACCTAACTGCCAATCTAGTACTGCGCTTAAATTTATAAAGTCTAGGTACCATAATGGAAAGTTCTTCAGAACAATTACCATGACAATATTTATAGAAAAGGCACAAGGAATCTATATTACGGTGGTGGGAAAGTGAGTGGAGCCGGGATGCCAAATCAGGACCAATTGCACATTTTTCTTTTGATTTTATCAAGAATCTCTAAATATATAGCACCAGAACATATGTGGCAGAAATATTCCATGTACGAACGAATGGTAGACTTATAAATATGTAAGAGATTCTGGAGAGAAAAATTGTCTGGCATGACACAGTGTCACCTGTGCTTTTTAGCCAATTAGAACCTCCTAAATATACACCCATCGGGTTAAGGTTAGGGTTTTTGTTTATGTGGTTGGTACGAACCAAAATATCCTTGTGTATTTTTCGATAAAATAAATAAAGACATAAATGGATAAATTAAATAAAAATAAAATAAATCATTTATTACTTTTAGGCTTCCATACTTTAAAATTATGAACGTTTTGGTAATATTTAACACAGAAATTTCTTCTTGGCTCTCCACGGTTTCCTGTCCTTTATAGTTCTTAATAATTATTCCCTTAGCACGGAATATCCTCATCGCCTCTGTTATATTCCGTGCTTGGTGAAGAAATACTTAAAACCAGGTGGATAATAGAAGAAAGGTTTATTGTACACAACAAGTACCATATGAAATATGGTACTTTTATACACACAGGTCAATCTAGTAGTGAGTGCCATTAATTGGAAGGCCGGACCTGCATGCATCGTCTCTATCACTATGACCAGTTTTGGACCAATGGCCCTAGAGTGGAAACACTCTGGTCTCCCACGCTAAACCGACCTTATGTCACATCCTGACCCCATGGGAGTCAAGTAAATACCCCACTCGTCCTTTTCTATGTCCTCACTGTCTCTCGTAGACGGTCGACTTTATAGGTACTTACTACCTAGTAGTAATCATTCATAAAGGTGACTGGTTATTCCATTACATCAGTAATCGAGGTCAAGGTTAATAGAATATTTGTCTTCACTCTAAACCTTGGGTCCACTAAATTTTCCTCACTTCTGTGAAAAAAAAAAAAAACGGCTCTATGACAGAAATGCAGACTTGTAAAAAAAAAATCTAGACCTATCCTCTAACCATCAAGCGACATGGGCGATTAGAATAGAACAACGTGATCCTTTGCTTTTTACTCAAAGCCAAGATAAAAATCAACGTTTCCCTAGTCTCTGAGTCATGGACAATTTTCAAACAGGCAACTTATTTACGAACATTTTTTTTTAATTCAATACTTTTCAAATTTGCTTTTGCTTTTTCATTTAAATAAAAACAAATAGATAAAACCAGAAGATTTAAATATTTTAAAAAAAAAGAAAAAAAAAAACTCCTTTCAAAAAACTCATGGTGACAAGTAGCCTTTTTAAATTTATGACATCCGGGTTTTTACAGCTGCCACAAACAGTGACGTCACTGTGACTACAAGATCGACAACATGTGGACAACGCTTTAGGTTGGTGATCTACGCAGGGAATTATACAGTTATTCTCGATGTTTCCAACGCCAGAGGACAACGGACAACTAAGGAAGAAGACACAATAAAAGAAATCGCGGGGGGGGTTAATTTACAGAATTAAAGTCGGTGTCCTGTACATTTTTTTTTCGCTTTTTTATGGATAGCTTGACCCACTTAGGAGTTCGTTGTCCGTTGTCTAAAATTGACGTATAATATATATTGTCGTATAAAGTACGCAAAGATGAAAATGACCTTGACATCTCACTTTAACAGATATATTTACCAAAATTACACAAAAATATCTTGAAATACCAAAAAATAAATTTTTTCAATAAAATCACCATTAGCTTCAACGACGGGCTCCAGACGACTTCGGAATCTCCTGCAACTCTTCTGAACGGTCTCCTTGTTTAGGTTCGTGAATACTGCCATAATCCTGCCTTCAGTTCAAAATTGGTTTTCCAAGGAGTTTTGTTGGTCACTCAGCTGCGTCCTACACATAAAAATCAAGGGCGTTACAGTCTGGGTAGTTAAGTGGCCAGATGTAAGAAGTGATTTAGTCGCAGAAATTGTCTGAAAGCCATGACTGGGTACTCCTGCTAATGTGGCATGGTGCAGAGTCCTGTTGCTAGACATATGGTCTTCCAGCAGCCACCCTCTTCGCCCAGGGCAAACACTACATCCTCAAGGCACTTGCTGTAGGCCTCCATGTTGAGTTTGAGGCCCTGTGGGAAGATCAATGGAGGCATAATGTTGCTATCACAAGTGATCCCTCGAAAAAAAAACCATGATGTTGATCAATCATTCAACTCATTCCGAAGCCTCTGCACTGTCCTCAGATTTACATCCAAACAATTTAAAATGGAGCTTCCGGTGCGAATGCCAAGCAGTACAGCATGCCGTTTTCATATTTTTGGCTTAATGAATTGCACCATGGTGCTCTTTTTTTCTCACAGACGGTGCCCAACTGACCCTACTATACTGTGCAGTCGACAAAATCACGCGAAATTAAAAGTATATAGTGACAATTTACCCATCGTACCCTGTATATGCATATATCTGTATTCTTTTGTGTATGTGTGCGTGTGTTTTATTGAAGACCACAGTCGAGTTTTTTTAAAACTATTTTTTACTAAATGTATCTTATTTTCATGCAAGATAACGAATGTTTAGTTCTAGTGTGCATATAAACTGCGTGTATGTATAAGGTAAGCAAAAAAGTCAATCCCACCTTTTTTTACATCGTATCGGAAGAAGTAATCACTGATACGCAAATGAGTGAATCACGTGCGGGGAAAAGCGGTAAGGTTGGAGGCATTGACCTTGACCAATACAGGTGCCTTACGCACAGACATCAGTCACAGCGGCGAGAAAACATGGCGGTGTCGAACCAGCTCGTTCGGGATTTTAAGGTGGGCTTGTCCGTAGCCGCATCAAAGTCGCCGATATAGGTCGAGCCTTTGGGGATAATGTTGTGAATGAACGCATCGCCAAGCATTTGTTCGGGAAGTTCAGCTCGGGAGAACTGTCCCTTTCTGATGAACTCCGCAGTGGCCGACCACAGGTCCTGGATGACGAGGCCCTGAAGGCGCCATAGAGAAGGACAGCAGCCAAACCTGTGGTGAACTTGCCAAATGCATCCAGGTTTCTGGTAAAACTGTCAGACTTCACCTGCACCACATAGGAAAGGAGTACAAGTTGAGCAAATAGGTACACATTCTTGGAAACCAACAAGCAACAGCCTGTTTCTCGTCATATTTGATCGAGTGCTCTGAATGAATGCTCACCATCCGGCGATTGAGCTAGGAGACACTGTGCCATCCACCTTAATCCCCGGACCTTGCGCCATCAAATTACCACCTCTTCCATTCCCTGGACAAACATCTTCGTGGGAAATCCTTTGCAGGTGAAGCAAACTTACGGCAGGCACTCACAAACTTCTCTGCGTCCAAGACACCTGATTTTTACTGCCATGACATTACGCAGCTGGAGGCACGTTTGGCAAAAGGTTTTGGATGTTGATGGGGAATTCTTTAGAGACTAACGGTATGTCAGATTTACTATCTGTCTATATTTCTGAGATGAGGTATTATGTACACTATTTGAATTATTCGGACTATTGTCCTCATCTTTGTCGCCATATTTATTACAACGTTTCGGCCGTTGTACGCTCCGACCTTCTTCAGGTGGTTGGAATGAACATTGCAGAACTTGGAGAGGGGATTTAAAAGGAGATAACTGATAACTGGCATCCATTAAACATGGCACATGGAACTAGAACAGTCTACCCCAGTGAGCGAAATAAAGGGTTCAGTTCGACATTGCAACCACCTGAAGAAGGCCGGAGCGTACAACAGCCGAAACGTTGTAATAAATATGGCGACAAAGATGAGGACAATAGTCTGAATAATGTAAATAGTGTCAAATTTACTATATACTTTTTTCTAGTAAATCAAAAACAGCAAGGAATTTTTCGTTACCTTATATACCCTTGTGCAAATTAATTGAAACAACCGCTTTAGTTTCCTTTCTTTCGCCTTACGGTCAGTTTTAGACCCACTGGAGTGACAGGGTGTAATCGATTTCTATTTTTTCTCAGATTAGGTCATTTGCAGTGGTGTACAGCAATATGAATCTATTTTCAGAGTGTATGATGAAATTTGTTTGGCCTTGAAAAATATTGCGTCATCCGTGATTGCATCAGATTTAAATCCCGCCCAAACACTAGTGTCTCGACTGTCGATTAGTTGTCCTACGGCCATTGTCTGCGATGGACGTTACTCCAAGGAAGTGTACAAAAATTGTAATGCTGCACGAACACACTGGCAAGCCTTACCAGTGAGAAAATCAAAGTACTATAGACTGGTCAGGAAACTGTCCTGATTTAAATCCAATCGAGAATCCGTGGTCAATCTGCAAGGAACGACTTCGTGGAATGGATATACGAAGTAATAACATGTGCACTGAGTCATGTTTCCTTGTAAAAATACGAAAAAATAAGTAAATAATAACGGAATTATTCGTTTTATTTCAATTAATTTGCACAAAGGTGTAGATGGCTTACTGCTTTCGCTTAACATTGATTATTTTCAAGAATATAAATGGAGATGTTATAGTAATGAACTTTGATGAATTTTTTTCCTTATAGTGTTTGATGAATGTTATAAATTTAAACCGTACTTCGTCTATATTGATGACTTCTTTATAAACCCTTGGAACCCACGTAAGATAGTTTGCAAATAGTACACTGAACTTGTAAATTTCGCGGAGAATATATGTAATCCACCATCTCTAAGGCTGAATGATATTTAGTGCAAATGTTTTTTTACAGTTTACGTTACATAATATCACATTGTTGTTTACAATTATTGGCCTAATTTTTGAGACAATTAACTAAAAGGTGACATTCATTATACACTTTGATAAAAGAATAACCTGAAAGCAAGAGAGTGGGCAGGGGAACTTGTAACACTATTATGATAAGAGGTTGACATTCTGACCTAACTTACCAATGAATGGTTGACACTTTATCCAGTGTTCTAGTAACAATACTTTAATTCAAAATAGAACAAGTGGAATATATATATATATATACACACACACACACACACACACACACACATATATATATATTATATAGAATTAATACAAATAAAAAAAAATGTCACTTAGTTTATTCCTGATTTTTTTCGACAAAACTTTTTTGTAATTGCTCAGTCCACTCATCAGGAGGTTTCAGCAATTGACTGTCATTTTCTCATTATATATATATATATATATATATATATATATATATATATATATATATATATATATGATATTATATTCGATACTATTTTTATTATAGATATTCATCTATGTTATTGTTGTAGAGTAGTTTTCACAGTAGAGGCTCGTATTTCAATAAGTCGTCCTAAATTAGGTTCGACGTACAAAACGTTAGGAACTTGAAATAAGAGTTAATGACGCAACAATCTAGTTGTGATGGTTGATACTTCAATGTCCAACATCGACTGACTCGCTCAACACTACTGAGCCAAACTGGCCACTGCTACTTATTATCTGTGGGAGAGTCTATTACAATAGAATAGGTATTATGGTATAACAGTTATGTTCGATACTATATATATATATATATATATAATATTATATTCAATACTATTTTTATTATAGATATTCATCTATGTTTTTTGTTCAATACTATATATATATATATATATATATATATATATATATATATATATATGATACTTGAAGTAATACTCACACAATAAAAACAACCATCAATAAATAAAACCAATTATAACTTAAGAGTCCGTATCCTTAAATGTACTTAAAAAAACAAACACACACAACACTCATCAGTTTTATGACTTTAGATTCCAAAATGCGCAGCAGATTATTTAAAAAAAAAAATAACGTTGTTACACCATTTAAAAATTTCACTAAACTCACCAATTGTCTCTACCTACCCTGATGATGACTTGAGAAAGTCGAAAGCTTGTACCATATCTCCTCTTTTTACATCGTATGGGAAGAAGTAATCACTGATGATACGCAAATGAGTGAATCGCGTGCGGGGAAAAGCGGTAAGGTTGGAGACATTGATCTTGTTGATCAACACGGGTGCCTTAGGAAATGAACTTCGGACTATTTCTGACAGTATTTCCTCCTTGTCTGAGAAGGATATTTCGTAACTTGAAACGTCGATAGCATTTGCTGTCTAAATGTACAGTGTGTGTGTGTAAATATATGACTTGCTAATTGCGCATAATGAAAGTGTTGGTGCTATTGAAACAGCGCTCGATGTTATGTAACAGAGATATAAAGTATATATTAATGAATATACATAATTATCCCACACTATTAGCACTCCTCGGAGTGTCATGCCAAACGAAATCTTCAGGTGTTGAACAAAGACCGTTACTTTAAATTTTAAAATATATCACTATCGTAATGATGGCATAAAGCCGAAGCGAAGCCCTATTTATATTGTGGTATATTCTTTCCAAAACCTTTTTTAAAACAATTATATTTCTCATGACATTAAATCTAGCAACTAAAACCGGTATTACCAAATTAACATAAAAGAAAGTATTAATTATTATTTTTATTTTATTTAATTTTACAGTGGTGAGTTATCAATTATTAATTATATAAGGGAGATAACTTAAACAAATTTAATATAAAAATTAATAACATTATCAAAAAATATATAATAAATAAATAACTTATAAAGACTAATAAAAACCATATAAAATATATATATATATATATATATATATATATATATATATATATATATATATATATATATATATATAACATATATATAATAAATAATCTACATTAAAAAAGTATTAACCCGTAATACGTAATAAATAGTAAATAATTAGATAAGTTAATATGCAAAAAAAGCAAATAAATAGATGCAATGCAGCAATATACCCTATGCTGAAAAGTGAAAACTAAACCGCGATAAGTTTTATATATAAGTACAGGGTTGGTACACATGGAATAAAATTCCAATAACCAAAAACACTATTCTTAAGAGTGTGCAATGCTGAATAATTAGAGCTAATAATATTTATTCAAATTTATAACATATGCATGTTATAGTGATCTTAACATGCACAAGTTATAAATTTGAATAAATAATTGATAATCTGTGTATTTAGACAGCAAATGATCTTTAAAGTGGATGCTATTAAAATTGTGACATTTTGTGTCGATTAATTTTAATGATCGACTTTTCCAAGTTACGAATAATCCTTCTCAGACAAGGAGGAAATTCTGTCAGAAATAGTCCAAAGTTCATTTCGGAAGAAAAGTAGAGGAAATATGGTACAAGCTTTCGACTTTCTCAAGTCATCATCAGGGTAGGTAGAGACAATTGGTGAGTTTAGTAAAATTTTTAAATGGTGTAACAAAGCTATTTTTTTTTAAAACTCTGGAGCGCATTTTGGAATCTAAAGTCAGAACTGATGACTATTATTGTGTGTGTGTGCGTGTTTTAAGTACATTTAAGGATGCGGGCTCTTAAGTTATAATTGTTTTTATTGTATGATTATTACTTCAAAGATCATAAACCTATTTTTACTATTTGATTTTGCTAGTATCATGGCATTGTTTGTGAGTAAATGTCTAAATGTTACGATGATCCTTATGCTGCTTATTAATGTGTTGTTTGCGTGCGCTGTTACATTAATTCAAAATTTTACTTTCTCACTTTCGTCTACTGGACTGAATATTTGAGAAATCCTTTCAAAGAAAACAGCAAACAAAACACCCCCCACCCCGACAGGTTTCGAAAGTAAAAGTGATAAAAATATCTCGGATTAAAAAATAAAAATCCATTATTTCCTTAGAAATTGTTTTGCTTACGTTTCGTCTACGTAAACTGAGGAATTATGAATTTTCGGGAATCAAAACGAGAAACATACGCTTTACTCTTTGAACCCTAATCCTCATTTTACTGGTGGTTGAGGAAAGTGACTTAAATGCCCAGCCACCGGTTGAACTATGGCTAAAAACAATGGTAACTATTTTAATATCTACCGTGAAACATTACGTACTTATTTGTGAATTTCTCATGAGCTCAAGCAGAAGGTTAAAATTATTCAGGAACGCAGGGCTCAAAGGCTCAAAAAAAAAAAAAAAAAATGCGGGGGGGGTAGTATTGAACCTTGTTTAATCGACAATACTCTTCGTAGAGTATTCGTCGGTTAAAAGCAGGATCTAATGACGGTTTCTCCTGCAAAGGGGGTGTAGGTTCTAATTCTGCCAGGGGACGCATTTTTCTTCAATAGAAATTTAATATTAATTAAATAAAATATTTATTTAGAAATATTAATTATTCCTGAAAGATAAAAGTGATATTTATAAATGTAGATCCATAATGGTTTTGGGAGTGTTTGTGACTATTTTAAGATATACTTGCATTCTCAAACACTAATAGCAATAACATTTCTGTAGCAGGCATTTATAAAGTAAATTGTCAAACTGTTCCTCCCAATATATTGGAGAAACAAGTAGAAGTTTGAAAAAACGCATTTATGAGCACAAAAGAGACCTCACAAAAAACAACTTAGCTAATGCACTAGTCATACATAGAAATAAATTCAAACACAATTTTGATTTTAAAAATACTACTCATAAAAAAAGAAAATAACTCACTCAGAAGGAAAATCCTCAAGAGTGCCGCCATTGAATATTACCCAAATATTAATCTACGCCCAGGCTTTTTCCCTATTTCATCTTTCTTAACAGAATTACTTCTCTCCCAGACACATGTACAGAACAGTATCAAGAAATCAAAAGAAAATGGTTGAATCAGTCAATACAGCAATAAAGACAATATCTCCACACGTGACAGTACTTGACGTAATTTTCAGTTAACAATATGAAAATAGCGTTCTCTAAATTCTTCCAGTTGCTAAGGACATTTTGTTTTGTTATTATTAGTTACTTTGTTTAATAAATTCATTTCGTTTTTTGCCTTGAGAAAGTCCACATTGGACGAAACGCGTCGACTACTATTACAGTTTTCCTATTGTCTTTTAAGTTTTTAAAAACATTGTCTTTTTCAACGGGTTAACTCTGAGAAATTTTTCATAAAAGTGATAATAAATTTTCAGTTTTTTTTATTTTTATTGAGCACCCTGTGTGTATGCATGTGTGTGTATATATATATATATATATATATATATATATATATATATATATATACATACACACACACATACATACATATACACACGCACATATATATATGTGTGTGTGTGTGTGTATATATATACAAAAAAAAAAAAAAAAAAAAAAACAAATTTATTATTATTATTAAATTTTTCTTCTTTCAGGAATAATTGACCGTTAACAACCTTGAATAAATTTAACCTTAAATAGTCATTCGACTTTCGCGTAAATACTTTACTGATTGGTTCTTTTATGATCGATTAATTGCTGTTCGATTTTGTGACTTGTCATTTAAAGGTTATTTGCAGACAATTTTTTTTTTTTTGCTCTACTCTTCTCATATGGCTAAAAACAACTGACTGATTTTAAGCGTCAAGTTATCGTACTTTTCAAAGAACATCCGACGTGGGGATTGACGAAATGTGCAGAAATTCTTCCTGTATTTTTCAGTCACATCAGTTTTCGACGGTTTTCTCACGTCTTTCTGAATTTACCGACTTTTTACTGGACACCAAGTAATAATTTTTCACTTAAACGGTGCAAGATTAACTGCTATTTCCTGAATGGCGTAAAATCAAAAAGACCAAAGTATATACGATTGTTACAATTAAAATAGGACTGTTCTTGTACTGCTGACGTCAAACGAATTCGTGAAGATGTGATGTGAACACCTCATAACTTCCAACGCAGTTTACGCTTGATACGCATCCAAAGATTTCCGATGTTTCAAGTATGGATGGTGTCATCATCAGGATCCACAAAATGTTGGTGACGAAGGACATTTATAAATTTAAAACATTTAAAGATAGAAAATGACAGTTTTATGACATTTAAGGGAAGCAAAAATTTTACAGTACTTATGTGAAGGATATATATATATATATATATATATATACACACACACACACCTCAACAGAATGTAGAAAGCACTGGACTATATTTGGGACTCATCAGCAGTGCGCATCCACTACCGAGAATTGAAACCCGAACAGTTACGATAGGATGCAAATGCCGTACCAACGGGCCTCTGTGACGAAGAGGTAGCGAATTAGACTCGATATAGCGCCGCTCGATCACATATTCCGTGAAATTCATCCGAGTTTCCCTAACCCAACGGATGTGCCCCCACACGAGCCACGTCTTCAATCCCCAAGTCGCTCCAGCCAGAACATTAGAAGCCGGTTCAAGCAAGGATATACAAGTGATAGTAATTATTAGCCGGATTTGAGATAATATAATTAAGTAATTCATCGAGTCTAGAAGAAAACTCAACAGAATGGAGAAAGCACTGAACGGCAGTTTCGTCCTATATTTGGCACACATCAGCAGTGCGCATCCACTACCGAGAATTGAAACCCGGACAGTTACGTTATCAGTTATTATGACATCGGCCTGATCCAGTGCTTTCTCCATTCTGTTGAGGTTTCTTCTAGACTCGATGAATTACTTAATTATAATTGTGTATATATATATATATATATATATATATATATATATATATATATATATATATATACGTCAACATTGATGTCAACACCCAGTGGCGACAGTCTTTTTAAACGCAATCGTCAGGCCATGAGCTTTGTATTTTGATCCGACTATTTATATGTGGTGGTCAGTGATACATTAAGGTTAGGTTTATTGTATTCATTCAAATCGTTATTGGGTAAGTGTTAACAGTTATATATCAAATATTCTAAGAGCTACTGAGTGGAAATAATTGTCGATCCGAATGAAGTTTTGTAGCTATTTCATAGTGTTTTTTGTTAGCTTTATCATTGATTGCTTTGATATTTTTTGCTGATTGTTATTAAAATAGAACTACCCATAATGCATCACTGACCAACATATATAAATAGTCAAGCCAAAACACATGTCCTGACAATTGCGTTTAAGTATGAAACAGACAGGTCGCCACTGGGTGTCGGCCTCAATGTCCCCTTGCATACTTACATATGATCTGTCCTTGATATCAAGCCGTTTAACACATAAATATATATATATATATATATATATATATATATACACACACACACACACACACACACACACACACACAAACAAACAGCCTTTTATATAGGAATAAAGTGTCATTGGCAACACTGGTGTTTGAACTCAGATCAGCAGAGACCAAACACAGTCAATCCCATTTTGAATAAGTAGCTCACGTGATGGTAAAGGAAATGTATATATGGGAATTAGCGTGATCACTATCAGGATTACTTCGGAAGTGTCCTTGTCAAACTCTCTGCCTCTGTGTTGAGAGGAACCCAAACGAGGCTATGCCAAAGGGCAGAGTTTCGTCTGGGGTGGTAGACAGTTTTTACGGGGCTTAGGGGATATTTTTACCTGAGTATACATGCTCGGATAACCCACAATAAACTCGGCCTTGTGCCACATCCGACCGCGTGGGGCAGTTAGTGAATATCATTATACGGATTACTCTTCAGATCATTATACGGTTACTATTCAAGCGAGTATTATCAAGCCATTACTATTAGTGCGAGTGTTATTCGAAGGCGTCCGACACCAGTATTGTTCAACGGCGTTACTCTAGTTGTATCTGCAATTACAAAGTCTCTACTACAACAAGCATTACAAAAGTGACAACGAATATTTGTTGGCATCACAAAACAGGCAAAAGTCTCCAAATGTAAGGAGAGATAACAAAACTAGAACTCACATTAGAATTCAGGTGACAAACCATATTATATTTATATTTATCATAGAAACTGTCCTTGACTGTCATCTTTAATTTGAAATTTGATGTTTTACAAACAATTAGTGCTTTTGTTTATTTTCTTTCATTTTATTGTACATGTATGAATGCACATATTCTATAATCATGGCATTTTTTAATGCTGGATCAAAAACATTAGAGACATTGTAAGATAATGACAGAAGGTTTTTTTTTTAATTTATTTTAGCTTACATAAAAAGAAATAAACATAAAAACATGTAAAAAACCAGATTCTTATTTTATTTATTTTATTTTCCTTTTAAAAAAAAAAAAGTTCTAGTCAAAAGTAGATGTTTTTCTGCAAATAAAAAAAGGATAAATAAAGGCAAGAAGAAGGGGAGGGGATCAATAAATAAAAATTGTTTGGAACAACGAAAGAAGAGAAAACAATTTTTTTTTTCATTTTGATTTGAATACTTCCATTGTTTGGCTTTTTTCTTTTTTTTTTTTTTAATTTTATTTCTGATCCAGAATATACAAGTTTATTTATACAGTAGGTTGTCAAGATTAATATTCAGGTCACCCACCATACATTTGAATGTTAATAATAATAATAATAATAATAATAATAGCAGGAGAAGGAGACGGAGAGTGTAGTGATAGGTAGCAGCCATAGCTTGACATGTTAATTGGCTTGTGAAGTTGGTAAATTGTTCTCTACTCAAAGTGTGTCAGGTGGGGAATCTGATATGCTCTAAAGAAAAAGAAGAGTTAACTAATTTCCAATATCTTTTTTACCTACTGGAAAAAAAAATTAATTTTGTTTCATCTGTATACTCATAAAAAAGAGATTTTGTTTTTTTTTTGTTTTTTTTTTTTGATAATGAGGTTCTGATCAATAAATCCATTTTTATAATATGTTAAAACATTTGAGACATTGCCAAAATCTGCATAACCTTTGACAAAAAAAACAACAAAAAAACAATCAATATAGCTCCCTTCAATAAGAGAGTCAAATAAGATAGCCAATAAGAGAGCTGCTAACATTGGGGTAGCTATTAGATGGGAAGAAAGGGGGGGGGTCATCTTTAAACCATCAAAACAATTCCTGCCCTGTTGCAAGGTCATCACATGTTATTGAGGAGTTATTTCACTTAAGAGATGCGGGTGATGCAAGCTAAGAGTGTTGAGTTTGCCAAATGAATGAAAATCTGAACCTCACCCTCAGGGCAGACTCCCAAACTGAAGAAAGCAATACTCAGGTAAATCTTCCAAGTTTAGTAAGGGATCAAATAGCAATGTGAAAGACTTGGCAAAGTACAATTGGCCAGGTAGAATCACATGACCGGACGGTGACTTGGAGTCACTCCATTGGTGGTCATTAGGGCAGAGAAACTTAAGCAGCAAGACAAGAGTCCTGCTCAAGATGTCAATGAACACATAAAAAAAAAGTGAAATGAAAATCTCACTATTTCAACAGATGAGAACAGACTCCTGAGAGGATGCTTCCCCGATCATTACAATCTTCACTTCTTCAAGTCAACAGTTATCTATCTTACATATTGTCATGATCTGTATTTACTTCTTCATCTTATGTTCATACAACCCCATTTATCAAACCTCTAATTTGAGTGGCTCTTGAGCCTTGTATTGTGTGGACAAGTAGAAAGAAATATCTGATGGAAGATGAGGCAAAGTTTACCAGAGCAGAGCTAAAATAACTGGGAAATGTCAGTTATGGTGTACTGGCAAATCAAGTTTTCAATAAATATTCACTAAAAGGGGGAACTATCAAAGAATATGAATTCATTAGAAATGGAACCCATGGAAACAATGTGAATGTCATCAGCATGACCCTAGAGAGAGAGAGAGAGAGAGTATCCATGTTGGTTGCTTATAACAGAAGTTCAGCCTCATTTAAAATTTCATCATTTGTAACCCATAAACTGGTTGGCACATGAATAACACACACACACACTTCTCACATTGAATTCATGGTCATAGCTTAGTTCCAGATTTTCATCTTTGGGAATTATTTTTGTTGGGAGAAGTTTCATTTTTAAACTAAAGTATTCATCTGTTTTCATATCCCTCTCCACCATGTTTCAAGTCTGGCTCATGAAATTTAATTCCTTATTCCATAAATTATCTATCTACTACTATCCTCATCTTTGTTGTCTATATATTTACAAGAAAAGCAAAATGAAAGTGATTTATCTCAGAAATTTACACAACAGATGTACATCTTCATAATTAATAACTGTCCTTTTAATATTATTTTGCCAAATCATCTTTTACATTAACAAATATTTAAGTTTGGAACAAGGCCATAGTAATGGAGCACTTACTGTGGATTAAACTCACACTATCAATGGCTTGTTAAACTAACTCACTAGACTTTATTCTACAACAGGTATTTGGTCTAACACATGGGTGCTTAATGTATTATATTTAACAGCACATTTTGACAACAGGTTATGGTCCTATGTTCAAAATGAAGTGTAGATATTAAACATGGTCATATGAGGGCAGAGCACGTCATCTGGTTATGTGACTTACATTTTTGTCATGATTATATAGCTTTAACCATGTAAACATACCAGCTAGCTGCCACAGTGGTTAGCAGAAGAAGCAGCAATCAGAGAAGAGGGTCTTTTGCCCTGATACTGGTGCTCTTCCATGTGGTCAGACAAAAATGGCTTCCTTATTTGGCTAAAAAAAAAACTCATCCTTTATTCAAGCTTTGCATTTTTTTCACACTTCCATGTCAGAATGAAATGAAGAATAAACAAAATCCAAGTTGTCTATTTCTACATCCTGCCACTAAGATGGGGAAAAAAAAAAAAAAAAAAACAACAAAGAAATTGCCAGCCCTACAAAAAAATAAAATAAAAAAATAAAAATAAAACCTGCTTCTTATGTATTTCTGTCACAAAACGAAGACTGAATATACACTATCAGAGTGATGGTTGCATGAGTGTAGAGTTTAAATACAAACAGCCAGTTTGGATCTGTCCGCCTTCTCTAATGCTGTCAATTGTTTTTATCTTTTACTTTACACCCACCAAAGCCGAAAGGAAATTTATTACATACAGAAAGTCAAAAAGTCTGAAGAATAAGTGTGCCAATACACTGTCAGGAGAAGAAAAAAAAAAAAATAAACACATACACACAAGCACACTCACTAACACAACACACCTGCATGTGTTGAGAGATGTAGTATGTATGCATATGTGTGAATGTACCACATGGCAATACACACAGCAAAGGGTGTAAGGGAAGCAGCAGATTGGGAAACTGATACAATATATTACAAAAATATTCGACGTAAATCAGATGGTGACGTAATCATGTTGCATTGAGGACACAGCTTCTTGGCTCCCTAAAAAAATAATAAAAAAAAAAACAATTAGCATACAAGATATGAGTTAAGAATATTTGCATATTTAAAAAGAGTTGAACAGTTGAGCCGACTTTCATGGTTCAGCTCAATGTAGCCGTGCATGTGTTTATATGCACACAAAGGTTTACAGCAATATTACAGTAAAACGCTGGTTTTTGTACTATCACCAAAGTTAAGGCAATGTAGAGTTTGGTCAGTACCTAAATAGATGACCATTTGGGAATATCAGATGCTGTAATCTTAGATGCATTGATGACGTAATGGATAATGGCTTGGAATTGGAAATCAGAGAGCCGAGTTTCAATCCTGGTCGAGTTTGTTATATTCACACATGCAAATAATCTTGGGAAAATGTGTGAATCCACCTCTTCTCTCCTCCAGTTATGGGTTAATTAATTATGAGGCCTGAGGACAATTGATACACTCTGTTATTTTGGAAACCAAGTACATATTGATCTGTATTTGCGATCATTTATTGGAATCCAATTATATTACTTTTATGTTTAACCTTGAGTAAACTTAAATGCATAATCGCCATGTAGCAATCTTATTTTTTGTTGGTGTATAGAGAGTTTAAATTAATTATATGAAGAAAAATGTCAAAAACTCTACATAAATAGTAAAATGGCATTTCAGCAATAGTGTATAATTTAAAGAACAATTCTATTTCAAATTAAAAAAAAAATTTATAATCACAAATGTGTATTTCCCTTAAGGGAACACATGTTCAAATCCTACTGGAGAGCACATATTTTTCTCTAATAACATTTCTGGAATATTTAGAATGATAGACAAAAATAAATAAATATATGGTTTAATAAATAAAAGGAACATCTACTAAATATGAGTATCCACTAAAAATAACATTTAATATAAATATATATAAGATAAATAACAAGTAGGAAACAGATTTTAATCTAACATGTTTCATTTTATTAAAGCTTCATTAGAGATCAAGATAGAAATAAAAATGACAAAGACTTAATAAAGTGAAATACGTTAGATTAAAATCTGTTTCCTACTTGGTCTTTATCCTATCACACACATTATATATATATATATATATATTTATATACACACACACCGCCTGATGATCATAGTGGCATAAAACACGAGTAGCAGTCTGACCTTTATATATATATATATATATGTGTGTGTGTGTGTGTGTGTGTGTGTGTGTGTATATATATATATATATGCAATTTTATATATATTTTATTTACATATGTGTGCAGTACTTACTTTACATATTATATATGTGCAGTACTATCAGTGATAGAACTAACACATTTAGTTGGATTGATATGAGTTTGTGACCCTAGGTTTCATGCTATTTACAATCGTCAGACAAATTGATTGTTATATATTCCATGACTAAACTGGTTCCTCCATCAGGCTTTTCTGGTGAGGAGAGTGGCTAGACACCCAGCAGGATTAAAAAGTAAGACCTGTCGAAAGGTCTATATATATCCTTACAAAGCTATGTGGATGTAGAATTAACCCAGGTTGGTGTCCAGGCATATGATAAGATCACTGGGAATGTTGGATCCCTTAACCTTTGTTAGGGGTACCTGACAAGGAGAAGGAAAATTCTGATGTAACACCTGCAACTTGACTGCATTATATATATAAGTGAATGCATATAAAAGTTTGTGTGAGGGTGTCATTCAGGTTGCATACAAGTATAAAATTAAATGCTTAACTTACCAGTGTCTTCAACCAGCACTGTTCACAATGTACATGCCAGCATTGCACAGATGTTAGAGGGACCTTGTAAGATTCCTAAAAAATTAAATAAAAAAACAAAAATTTTTTTTAAATGTAAAATTCAGTTAGTGATCAAAGCAAATCCTAAATTTTTAAATGGAAAGAACATCCAATATCTTCATTAATCCTTCTTCACTAATTAATTAGCTGAATAGATAAATTTGCAATACTACAATTAAATGCTTCAACTATTTTTCCTTAAATCATAATTCCAAACTTGTTGAGTACACAAAGAATATATAACAGTAACAACTTGTTCAAGTGTTTGCAATTTATTTGTCCTCTGCATATCAGTGAATGTTGAAAACGTTATCTGCACCTAAGAAGCCTCTCCAAAAAAAAAAAAAAAAAAAAAAAAATTATAACGTTTGATTATTTGGTTAGATTTTGGAAAGTGGATCAGGCCAACAACTCGTCCAAGTGTTTGCAATTTATTTGATTACACTTTACTGCTGCTCTTTAGCTTTTAACTTTGAATTTGAAATCAATTGGGAAGAGGGTGAGCAAGTCTACCCTGTAAAAATCTACTTGCTATAGAAACTGTAGCAAAAACACTGAACTGTGGCCTATATTCAAAAAGGGGAGTCTACAGGGATAGATTTTTACTGATAATTTTATTTTCAATGTTTGAAGTCACTCAAAATAATTTGCATTAAATTTAGTCTTTTTATTAAAGCCCAGCATTCTGTACTTTCTACTTTATTATTAAAATTCTAAACTTTTCTCAAATAATAACTTCTACTATTTGCATTCATTTGTTTTTTTCTGTCATTATTTTCTTCTTATATTGTTTATTATTATTATTAGAATATCAGGTTATTCCACAAGTGCTACTGGTATCATGTAAGCCAGTGCTAGCTGCCAATGTAGTTCAGTCATCAGTGTTTTAACTAGTTTCTCCAACAGGATTTGCTGTTGAAGAGGGTGGCTAGACACAGCTGGAATAAAAACCTATCATCAGTGGGTAGATAAACCTTCTTGTAGGGCCAACTGCCATCTAGCACAATGGAGTAAACTGTGTTCCATAGCGATGGATGCAGCTAGTTTGGTGATAACAAAGCCTCACTGGGTCGAATGCTTCCTAGGCTGAAGTCAGCATGGAGGGTTACCCCCACCCCCAATGGAATCAATGGCTACATGTATGTGATCAAAACAAGCCTTCAATTTGATCTGACCAGGAGAGGAATTGGCTCCACTGGGTCTACTTGTCCAGACACGATATACCGGAATGAATACTTCCTCTGGCTTTCAACCCAAATATATGGAGGGAACTGGTTAGATATTCACCTGCACAGTGACCCGATGGCCACACCCGGTCATGGGCCTGCTGTCATGTTAACGTACTATTTTCGAGTATTCTTTGTTGGATATCTGTGCACCATAACCCATTTATGAAGGCATCTGAGATAAATTCAACTTAATATTGTTCCACTGATACCGAAGAAAATGAAAGATTTGATAAAATCCGTCAATGGAGTCTGAGGGTAGTTGACAACATGTAGCCAGTAAATGTCTAGAGACCATTTCATTTTTCTTTTTAATGTAGGTCCTGTCCAGTCTTGTTAAAGCCTCTTCATAGGAAGATGTGTCCGCAAAATACTCAAACTTGTGCAGAGACATTTGGTGAGATAGTGTCATTTAGAACTTTAGTCATATTATGTGCTCAAGTTCTACAGTGATGATATTCTAGTTTGGTTTCAAAAGTGTTGGGGTCATTAAGTTTCTCTGTATAGAGTAAAACAGCCATTTTCAAAACAGTTAACAATGAGAGTATATTAAATTGTAATAGAATTTTTCTAGACAATACATATTGCTTATCAGTAAGCTTTAATATACTGTGCATATCAGTAGAGTTCTCTTGAATATATGCATTCAGGACAGATCTATTAATGGGGGAGATGAATTATACCATAATATTATCTTTACTTTTCAAATAATTTTTAGTTTTATTACTGAATTCTTTATTAATTTTTATTGTGAATTCTATTAATATTTCAATATGATTAAAAGACTATGTAAATTCTATAAAGTCACTTATTTCTCTTATTAATGTAATCAATACTCAATCTTTTCTTGTGCACGTTGCTATGAAGCAATGATTGATCGTTACTGTAGTGAATTCAATGCTCATTAAGAAACTCCACTTCTGTAGCCTACAATGCACAAAGCAAACTTAGTATTTACCAATTCTCTTCAAACTATTATTATAATTGTTACTTAGGATTGATTTAATGAGTATTCAACTGTTTATAGTATTAATGCAAGGCATTTTCACTGATGTTTGATTTGCATTAATTTATCCCTATTTTTTACGAATAAAATTCTTATTCTAATTATTTCTTTAAAAATCTTTGAGTAAAAAAAAAAAAAAAAAAAAAGAGACTATCCAGTACATACCATGCAAATCAGGCATTTGTGTTTCTCTTCATATTTCTCTTCTTTCTCTTTCAGGCGAGATTTTAATGCGGAAATTATACTTTGAGAAGAACTATTCATATCCCGGGGGTCACTGCAGAAAAAAAAAAAAAAATGTCGTAAAAAAATAAATAAGAAAATGAAAAGACGTGTACTGGGGATAATACTACCAAAAGTGGGCATAGAATATCAAGGGCAGTAACTCTGCGGACAAGTTCATAAGGAGTAGTCTCCCTTACACTATAATCATCCGTTTAGAAATTTTCTATGAGTGTGTTGAAAAAGTTCTCAACGTCTAAGAACCCTTTCCAAACAATTTATGAAGTCTGATTATTTGATCAGATTTCATTACTACCGCGTATATATAAAGTGTTGTCCGTCTCATGAAAAGACGAGTGATTTTCGAAAAGATTTTAAGATATCGATTTTCTTTCAATATATAATTTTATCTGCCATCTTTAACTTGACTGTAAGAATTGACTCCAATGAGCCATGAATGAGAATATAATAAACATATTGTATAATCGCTATGAAGTTGTAAAAATAATGATGCTAAGTCAGATGATGAATCCCTAAAAGTTGAAATAGTCACACAGATGATCAAATGAAAATGTCCTTTCTTTTATAAATTTGATTTCCAATCATGCAGCACCAACTTCATGTAACTGAGACTAAGTGTGTACAGATAGCATAACACTTATCATTGTCAAAAATGGAAATAGCAGACTGTGTTTAAATTCCAACAAAAGCTGTTGTATTCACTTTGCAATAATGCTCTGAAGTAAAGCATGAATTCATCTCTTTTCTCCTTAGCTATAGATAAATAACAATGCAGACTGGGGTCTGTAACCTTAAAGTAATCAGTTTAGCAAAATAGCTGAATTTAATCCCCACCTGCCAATATGTCTTGGGGAAGACTGGCTGTGTAAGGTGAATTACTTCCAATGTTAAACTGACCTTGAAGTAAGCGCAAGTCTTACAGGAAACAGAGAAAAATATTAAATAAAATAAATAAAAGCTAAAACAAATTTTATGTTTTTTTTTTCATGTTAGAAATCAAAACTATAGAAACATTCGATTGTTTTTAATTCTGAACTGAAGATTCATCTTAAATAGTAGGATAATTTATTGATAAAGTTTTAGATAGTTAATAAAACATTTACATGAGATATCTCTAGATATCACTTTTTTAATAATATAATAAACTGGTGATTGGTGAAAGAGGAAAGATTTTATGAACAAAAAAAGAACTTTGTTGTCTTTGAATAACTACTTTAAATTGTCATTTAAAAAAGAAAAGAAAAGAAAAGTGAAGAAAAAGAGAAAAAGAAGAAAAGAGAAAAAGAAGAAAAGAGAAAAAGAAGAAAAGAGAAAAAGAAGAAAAGAGAAAAAGAAGAAAAGAGAAAGAAAAGAGAAAAAAAGGGAAAGAAAAGAGAAAAAAAGGGAAAGAAAAGAGAAAAAAAGGGAAAGAAAAGAGAAAAAAAGGGAAAGAAAAGAAAAAAACAGCACTTACAAATTCAAAGATGTATTTTCTGCTTCAGGACTTTGATTATAAAAATGAGAATTGCTTGCATCTGTTTCATAACTTGGTTCAGAAACTGAAGAAGAAAACAACCACCATTAACGAAATGGTAAATGAGCATAAAAAAGAAACTTCAATTCACACACGTTTTTAATAACAATTTTGGTTCTGCCAAAAAATACATTTTCTTTAAGATTTCTCACCAGCCATTAGACATAATACATACTGTTTATTTCAAATACAAAGGTTCACTATAATAACATCTGAAATAATAAAAAGGTTGGATTAAAAAAAATTAATTTATATATATATATATATATATATATATATATATATATATATATATATATATATATATAATTTCTAAGGAATCAATGGATTTTTTTATATGATATTATTTTCTATTATTCTAAATGCTTTTGTGGATGCCCATGCTTGAGTAGACACCCTGTTTGTATTTTTTTTTTTTTTTAAATGGTGTGAATTATGTCTACTGACCTGCAGAATTGAGAGACTTAAGAAAATATGTTCTCCAGCAGGGTTGAAACCTGTTTCTCCACTTGTAGTACAAACCAATGTCTGATTACTATATATATATATATATATATATATATATAGACATGACAGAATTGAATAGACACCAAGATAAATTTTATTTCTGATTTTTTTTAATAACCAAGATAAATTTTATTTCTGATTTTTTTTAATAACCAAGATAAATTAACTTAGATTATTTGATTAAAATTGCAGATAACAATACTGGAACATGCCACGAACCAAAGGAGCATCAGATCCCCTCCGAATTTCAGCGAGGACGTATCGTGGGCCAACATGAAGGTGGTCTTAGTCAAAGAAAAATATCTGAAATTCTTTCAATACCCCTTTCTACTGTTAATAGAGTGATTGTACAATTCACCAGAGAGGGCAAGAAGTGCACAAAACTTCATCCAGGCTGCCATGGGCCCTCTGAAAGAACCATGCGTCTTGTCGAAAGAAATGTTGAACAGGATCCACATTGCAAGGCCTCTGACATAGCAACACAAGTTGATGTCAGTCCCAGAACAGCTGTCAGGTATCTTCACAAGCTGGGCTACTATGGCAGAGCTGCGAGAAGGAAACCACTTCTCCATCCAGCCAATATCAAACGCAGAAACGATTGGGCTCATGAGATGGTGGAGAGACATGTGACCTTTTGGACCACTGACATTTTCTCTGATGAGTCAAGATTCGCATTATTTTCCAAGTGGAAGAGTATGGGTATGGAGACTCTGTAGTCAAGAGTTTGATTTAAAAAGACTGCAGCCAACGGTGAAACATGGGGGCCTTTCAGTAATGGTATGGGGTGCAATTTGGAGTGATGGTCACTCAGAGCTTGTGGAGTGTGAAGGAAACATTAATTCAACCAAATATATTTCTATATTAAAGAAAGGGCTCCTTCCAATATTCTCAAGTAGTAGAATGAGCAAAATTGACTCCCTATTTATAGAAGATGGAGCTCCATGTCACACTGCTCAAGCAACGCAACATTGGTTGAGACAAAATGGGATCAATAAACTTCCATGACCAAGTCAGTCCCCGGATATTAACCCTATTGAACACCTTTGGGGCATATTAAATCGAAAACTCTGCAAAAAGAACAGGAAGCCATCTTCTAAGCCTGAACTTTTAGGATTATTGCGTCAAACATGGCAAGAAATCCCTCAAGATGATATTCATGAACTCATCGCTAGCATGCCTGGAAGAATCCTTGCATTAAAAAAAGCAAAAGGGATGTCAATCAAGTATTAGTTATTAAATTTATGACCATTTACAATTACTTGTTTAATAAAATAAATGGTTTCTGTGAGCGTCTATTCAATTCTGTCATGTCTGTGTGTGTGTGTGTGTGTGTGTGTGTGTGTATATATATATATATATATATATATATATATATATATATATATATATATATATTACTATGAACATTATTTTAGTGGATACATGTGTTTGAGCAGACTTCCCTGTTAATTTACAAACATTAAAATTTACTTCTGGCCTAGATCATCAAAAGTCTTACGGAAAATGTACCTCTTGACTGGAATTGAAGCTACACTATTTTTTTTCCCTGGGAAACCACTTTAGCTATATATTTTGTCGACAGACCAGAATCTTCACGTTTTTATCAAGAGTTTTATAATCTTAATTGTGAAGCATTTCTTAACAAAAAAGAAATTTAATGAAATTCTTTTAAAACGAGTCATTTTATAAACCTCAGATGGTCAATATTATTATTTCATTATTAGCTTTATTTCATTTTATTATTGTTGCTTTCTATTGCAGAATTCTGGGTTGAAAAACTCTTCAAATATCAAAGCAAATAACTGTAATGGTATCAAACGAAGTAAAACGTGGCATAAAAAAAATAGTGAAAATGTTTTGTCAAAAGATTTCAAGAAATAATATCAAATAGGAAAATTTTATTGACCCTTTAAAAAGTATATTGAAAGTTAAGTTTGTAGATTCCTGAAACAAGTCATTTTAATATTAAGAAAAAAGTGCCTTAACAAATGCAATTTTACTTACCAGTTTCTCTTTTGCATGATGTTTCTGCCAGTGGTCCAACTGTTCTACTAGAAAAAAAAAAAATCAGAAAATTAATTAAAAGCTGAGAAACTTTGAACTTATCTGATTTAGTTACACAGTGGCAACACTTCAATTTTTCATCTCTATTCTTACCATTTTGATGAAATACACATGCAATTAATTTTAACTGTTTCCCGTTTAAACCAGATTCATATAAAATATTGTATGTATGAGTGACAGGCCATTTGTTACTTGTTCCCAATAAATTGAAAGAAAGGTTTATCCTATCCCTACAAGGATGAAGATGGTGAGAAAGTGTATTGATCAAAATAAAATAATGAGGTTAATATTTTGAATTCATCCCAAGTGTTATTTGTTCATTTTAAAGAGATGTCATAAAGCCAACTAGAGAAAGGAATGGTAGAATCCATGCCAATTTTAAATGTCATATTACAGATTAAATATCAGAAACATGTAATATGCTTGAATTGGTTTTCACATTGAGGTACAATAACTCTGAATTCAAAACTATGGGAAAGGTAACAGGAAACCATTCCATTCTTTCTCGCAAGTATACTCATAGCAATTTACAATTTGCAGATATTAAATAAAAAGAAATTGTGGAGAGCCATGATCATCTATGTCCTGAATAGACATGATTTTTATGAGAGAAAAAAAAAATAAGAATTGTAACCTAGTGATTCCACAATCAGTTTAAAAAAGAAACATTTTTTTCATATTGTGCATGATATTGCAGAGGTAAGGGTTCCCAGCCTGCTGGAATTCCTTGAAAAGTTCCTTGATGAAATTCCTTGATTTTGGGACGCCACATAACAGACAAAATATTACATATTTAGCTAAAAAGATAACTAGACAAAGACACACACATTGTAGAATGCAAGCTTTCTCATATGCAATGTAACTTCTTTTGTCATTAACCCCGGAAAGAGGCACTGGGCATCAATCTGATGAGCTGTTCACCATTCTCCTGTTATGGTTATATGCCAGAGCCTGGGTCTCTGCAAATGGTTTCTTGGTGTGCTTATCATGTGATGTGTCTACTTCAAATCTAATGTGGTCAAATTAATTACTTTCTTAGCTTTGGTAAGTTCGGCAATGTCCCTGTCAAAGTTTGTTATTTCTTTTCTGATTTTCTCTTTCTACTTTAAATGTTTCTAAGGTTTTAATTTCTTCAGCTGCCTTTTTTCTTTCTTTTGCCTTCTGTTTTTCAGTTAATACTTTTTCAGTTACATTTGACATATTCTTGATAATGAGAATGACTAATATAGGAAGATGATCAATGAAATTGTATTTCTATAAAAGCAGCAGTTTTATAAAGATTGTCTTTCACTGGCAAAACCTATGAAACAAATTCAAGATTAAGACTTCAATTAGGAAAGCAAATATATTTAGGATTGAAAGAAGTATATATTTTTATTCAAATTTTACAAATCCTAGAAAACAAACATATATTGGTCGATCAGAAAAAGCGTTCAATTAGAATGGAGTAAAAACAGCATCATGTTTAGATGTAACAGAGTCTATCTTCTTCAATTACTTTAAACTACTTTCATTAAAAAACATTTTGAATAAATGCAGTCACTGATATAACAGAAGTTGTCTGTATTTATTTAATCGAAGTTAGCTGAGGACATGAAGGGGTAAAACATGCAACATGAAGACCCACTTCAGACCACAATTATTTTGGAGATTTTAAAAGTCAATTTGTCAGTGTGCTATCAGGGATGTAAAAGAGGATACATTTTATAAAGCAATTGTTAAGTTTGATGAAAGATCATGATGAAAGATCAACAAAAAATAAGAAACAAACCAGTAAAAAATCACCATTTTTCACTATTTATGCGGGTTTTCACAATATGGGTGGACTCAAATATGAAGTTAAATGACTGTAAAACAATCAATTTATTGTTGTCTACAATTGAATGAAGTTTGTATTAGATTGCTTGAAAATTGAGGGAGTTTTTAGTTTAAAATTTATGTTGAAAATGATTTTTCATTTTTTGCATTTTTTTACTAAATGCAGTGGCGTAGAAATAAAAATGAGGTATTGTTGAGCTCGTCATGATATAAGTAACCTACATACCGAGCTTGAATGAAATCAAAGGAAAAATGTTGAATTTATAGATTTTTGATCGGCTTAATTGATTTTTTAAAAATTGATTTTTTACGTTAAGAACCTATCTCTTTCATTGTACAATGTATTTGCCAAGTTTGGTCAAAATCGGGTAGATGGATCTCAAGCGAAAAAGACATCCTCTGTTTTTTATATATATATATATATATATATATATATATATATATATATATATAGGTAAATAACATTTATCATTTTTTTACAAACAATTTTCAATATAAAAAATCCTGTCATTTGATGCAAGTCAAGTTCCTTGATTTCCCCGACTTTAAACCAAAATCTCCTGTTAATACCTCGATTTCCAGGTTGGCTATGAACGCTGCAAAAACAGAGGTTACTCACTGCTGAAGAAAAGCTATTTTCTTTAGCATCAAAATGAAGAATATCAGAGGAAAAATAAAATAATAAAAGTTCCCTTACCCAAGTATGGCACCCCTCAGCGCTTGTCTCTGCCTGTCTTCTTCAGGTTCATCAGCTGAACAAGGAATAACATCAACTTCACTGTATCTAGTGATGCAGTTAAAGAAAGAACACCTGACACAAAGCAAAGACATTTGTTTGCAGAAAAGAATTAGAAATTATTTATACAGAAGTTCTAAAAAGATATTAAAAGTAAAAGGGAATCATTTTTTTTTTTTTATTTTCCACTCAGTAACCTCTTTTCCCAGCAGATGCAAAGTTCGCAAGCCTCTATCACTACTTTATTGCTATTTCCATGGTCAACGTTTAGATGAACTCCATTCTTTAGCTATGCCAGTTCAGACCTTTACACTTGGGTACAGCTTTTCCCGAAAACTGCCATTTTTTGAACAAGCAAGAAGTGAAAAACCCTTTGAGTTATTCAACTAGACAGGTTAAAATCATTTTGTCTCAGCCCCACTATGTCTTCTCAATTGAGCAGTGGTGAGAGGAAAAAGATCATCCAGGCCTTCAGCAATGGTACCAACATTCATACTCTGACTTCTATCTTCAAGAACCATCAAGAGAATGGTGAATAAGTTTAAAAAAAGAGAGAACAGTAGAGAGGGAAACTGGATCAGGAAGTCCCAACAGGGAGAGGGATCATCATTTCAACCTAGAGCTAAATACATTCTTCTTGTTCAAAGTAGAGTCTAAGAGTGTTATAAAAACCTTGGAGAATTCCAGTAAGATATCTTTAATCATTTCTCTGTCCAAAGCCTAAACTAACAAATGGACAATTTTGCTTTTACATGATTTGAACAATTTTGCTGGCATATATATATATATATATATATATATATATAAAAAGAACTTTAAAACATAATAAAAATATTTGACAAATAGCTATAGATTCAGTCGAGTCTTGAACCTTCATCTCAGGCCCACAAAGCTCTCTCCAAGCAAGGCATATATGAAACCATAACCAATTGACTTTTATAATTAGACTGGATTTATATTTGTAATTTTCAACCAGTTTTTTAATTCAAGTAAAATGAATTTTAGTATATTAAAAAAAAATAAATAAAATAAAAAATTAATTTTTTCTCCTTCATTATATCTTTAATACAAACTATTTTTTCTCTCAACTGATTTGAACGTTTCTCCTTATCAGTTAATTTGACACTTGCTACAAATAAAAAGCAATTTTACAGATTTAGATAAATAAAACACCCAATTTAATTTTGATTTTGCAAGTAGTTTTCCTTTTCTATAAATATTCTGCTGTACAGCATTTTCATTCAGAAAAAAAAAATCATTTTAATTGTATTTATAATAAAGATGCTTACTAAGATAGCAAGAGAGAGAGGAAAACTCATTTATGCTAAAGCAATCAATTGTTTAACTATAATTGCTTCTGATAGTCACAGATGAAAAAAAATTAAGATTTCCCACTAATGCATTTTCTGTTTTCAAAAAAAAAAAAAAAAACTCATAGTCATGGTTTGGGTATCAGTCTGTGGGGAAATGAAATAGAACCAATAAATAAAATAATAATAAAAAAATTTACAAAAAAAAAAAAAAATTAATTAATTTCCCCATGATGCAAGTTATAAAGAAACCAGAAAAGGTTTCTGGTCACATGCACATTTTTATGATCCCCCCCCCCCACTTCCAAAAAGGACAAAATTTTTCTCTTGCCACTTTCCAACAATATCATTGAGACATGATTTCAGGGGTCCTACTCATGAAGTAGAGATTTGGCCATCCCAACTCTGCATCAGGCTGACTTGAGCTCAACCATCTTTACCTGTTCTTATCCTTACTTCCTATAAATTATTTCTGAGCCAAAGATGGAAAATGGACATATTCAAGCAAGAGACATTTAACTTTGTTTCAATAGAGTCAACAGTTAACAAGGAATTAACATGCATAGCAGAAACTTAAGTTTTTTTGTATGCTTCTTTTATCTTTGTTAATTATATTGAACATGCACCTTTACCTAAAAAATACACACAAAATCCACAACCTTATTAACTTCTACAAGTCTGCATATATAAAATAGCTCTTAAATGGCTACAAAATGGCAAAATAATTATGAAAAAGGATACAACATTAAAAATAGAGAAAATAGTAATGTGTGTGGGTGTGTGTCTGTACAAGTTAGTTTATTGAGGCCGGACTAATTTTACTATTCACTATAGATATCTTGTTTTTTTAACAAATTAAAAGTTTGCGGACACCCAGCAATAAAATGTGTTAATTGGTTCTGTTTTCCCAATTCCGTTAGCTGAGTTTGTGTCCTCATTTCATAGCAATAAAGTATATTTTTTTAAATGATGTGTATATATATATATATATATATATAAAAAACTTTAAACATTATTTTTATTGGATACTCATATTTGTGTAGATGCTCCATTACTTTCATCTACCAGCTTGAATATTCAAGAAATCTTATTAAAGAAAAATATGTGCTCTCCGGCATGATACAAACCTGCATCCCTTTGCTTTAACCAACCCAGCCTCAGAGCAGCCTTTGTCAATCAAGCAAAAGTTTGAAATATATATATATATATATATATATATATATATATATATATATATATATATATATATATATACAAAAAGGAAAACTTTTTACTGGTGTATTTCATCCTCTGATAGAATTTATCAAAACAAATGTAAGATTTTTATTTTGCAACATGAATAGAAGAAAAAATATTGTTAGGTTTTCAAAATTTTTAAATTTAAGAATGCTCAAAAATATTCTTACGGTTAACTGTGAATGTCAAGGTAAAATATTACATTTACCATGATAAAGTTTTTTACCATACCATTTACCATAGATAAAGTTTTTCAGATGATGAAACATGTTAGTAAACAAAATGTTTCCTTTTCTCTTTATTCATATTGTCTTTTCACAGATAGTTTATTTATATCTGAATTTTTACATACATACATATACATATATCTAAATATTATTTCTAGTGGATATTCATGTTTGTTTATTATAAACAGCATGAATTACATCTACCGAACTGCACATTTGAGAGGCTTAATAAAGAGATAGACATAATTCAAACAGTTTAAAAAAAAATAGGCCATCTACTCATACAGGTGTATGCTCTAAAAAATAATGTTTAGAATAATAAGTAATGTTGGATTGAAAATAAAATCCATATCTATGCATATATGTTTATTTTTTTTTTAGACCTAATATTGTCGCATACTAATTAGACTACAATGTAGATTCAGTGAACTCTCCAACATAAAAAAAAAAAAAAAAAAAAAAAAAACTATTTTAATATTTGCATTTTATTTTATTTTTTAATATTTGCACTGATCTAGAACCAACCAAACTGCAATACCTCCAAGGTATGCTAGTAAAAGATTTTGTAAGTAATGGAAAGGAGAAGTAATGAAAATAAAAAAACAGGGTCTAAGGTAAGACAAAGGTGGAAAGAGGATAAGAAAAGAAAGTGGAAAGTGAAAAAAAGATAGATATAAAAGTAGAGGGAGAAAGACAAAAAAATAAGAAAACAAATTAAGACGGTAGAGAGGGAAAGAGAAAGAAATGAGAAAAGAAATGAAATATGTCTGGGCATTTTTAGAAATTTTCTTTTTTTCTTTTTTCAAGTATTAAATAAGCAATAAAATGAATATGGACAAAACAAAATTGAAAAGATCTTTTGTGGGGATGGGTAAAGAGAAGATGGAAAGAGACAGAGAGAAAAAGTGAAAGAAAGATAAATTATGTGAAATGTGACTGAGGAGGTTGCACAAAAAAATACGAAAAGTAATGTTTGTTCTACTGACCGAGTTGCCAATGGAATTCATACAAATATCTTTCCCCTATAAAGTTACCAACAAGAAAAATAAAATTTATTTCTACCCAAGAAGAAAAAGCAATAAGAAAGAATAAGAGTAATGAGGGAGGTGGAGACATGAAGAGTGAAGAAGAGAAAAAGAGGTTGGTCAGGGTGAGAGAGAGAGAGAGAGAGAGAGAGATTATTTAAGTTAATGAATTTACTCTGGAGGTTGAATGTATTGCAAGTGGAAAATAACTATTGTCACAGCTTTTCAAACTTTCCAATAAAAGAATTAAATTAAAAATTGTAACAGGTGCACACATACACATGTAGGTGCAGGTGTATAAAAAGTATGTACACTTGGTTATAAATGCAGCCTAGTAGTTAGAACCAAAGACTGAAGGTTCAAAAGTTTGAGATTTATGTCTTGTCAGCACGTCACGAGAAATTTAAAATAAGTAAATTAAATAAATTTAAAAATTACAAAAAAAACCCCCAAAAAACAAAACAACTTGATTACAATTTTTTTTTTTTAAATATTTCACCCCAACCAAGGTAATAAAGCTGCTAAGACACATTGGGTTACTGAATCTGAAAGAATAAGAAAAAGAAAAACATTGAGTGAAAACAATAAAAGAGGAATCAAAATGATAATAGATAACAATTGACATTGCATTTCAATTTTTGAAGATCAAGTTCAAAAGCAAGAAGCTGGAAGAGAGTTCTACAAGCAAGAAGTGTGAGAAAAGAAACTGTTAGAAAAGAAGTTATAGTTAAATCTAGCCATTCAGCTATAAAATGATGAGACCTTGCTGCCAATAGGATAAAAAGCTTTTTCATAAGACAAAATCTGTGATAAATCATTTCTTGAAGAAATAATATTTAATGCTAAAAATAATTTTTTCTTACCTTTACAAGCATAAAGACAATGGAATTGGTCAGTTTTTCCATGATGCAGACAAGAGTTTGATCAATTTCACATTCATAGAATTTTCACTGATCTTAAACACTTCAATTATTGGGTGCATCACAATTTCTATTTGTATTTCAGATAAAATTATTTTCAAGAAAAATCCTTTAAATCAGCTAAAAATACTAATTTTTTTATTTCATCAACCAGAGCAGGAAAGAGACTTATTTCAAATTACAGGTGCTCATTTACTTTTTCATAAGACTGTTACATTGTTATCATCAAAATAAAGAATTATTTTTATTAGATCAGTTTCACCATTGCATAAAGTTTCAGTTCTCTCTCTCTCTCTCAAACACACAGTGCTTTTAAGGTCTAAAAGAATTTGGAATGGTTTAGGTAAATGTTTACTCTGATTAAATGTTGATCATAATAAAGGATACTGTGGTCGACCATAGAGTTCAGTGTCATCTCCGTCCACATTCAAATCCAAATCTTCATCAACTGATAATCTTCTGCTTGATAACTGGAATCCAGAAGCTAGATAAAACAAACAAATTAAATCAGATCACATAGCATCCCTGTTTTTACTTCTTTTGTAGATTTTTTTTTTTTTTTTTGAAACTGTGAAAGGAATGTCTACCAGCCAAGAGATGGTAAGTTTTAGTAAAGAAAATGTGCCTCCTGGCAGGAATTTTTCTTCTAATAAGAAATAATGTCAAATGAAAGAAAAAAAATCCATTAATTGTTTAAAAATTACTTTAGAGTATCTACTGAAAAGGTAACCCTTATGAAGCATTGAAGATGCAATCAACTCATCCTCAAAAGCCTGCAATATCAGCACAAATTATTATGGACGGTTTTATTGTTATTTATATTTTTTTTTTTAAGATATAAAGTATTTGGAATGAAGACGTTTTTGTTCAACATCATATTGCCAAAATATTTCATCAGTCATTCCAGAAGAATCCATCTACTGCTCATTTCACATTGCAACAAAAGTTCTTGTATCATCAGCAAAGTTCAGCTATGTCAAGCCTGGTCAATAGCTGGATGGGTGACTGTATTGGAATACAATATACTGTAAGCTTTTATGGTGTTGGAGGGGAGTGGATTCGTTGTTACTTGTTGCTTTATCAGAAGGTAGGTAGTAGTAGCAGTCCTTCGGGACAGCCGCTAGTTTGGCCTAAAGGTTCAACAAGCAATCAATTTGAGGTCACCATACATAAACAAAATAACATACGAAAGAGAAGGGTATATCAGAACAATTTGTATTAAAATACAACATCAATGAATAGTACAATTTTTCTTGATTCACACACACAAAAGTCCGTTATAAAAATGTTCATTCGTATAAGAGAAATTGGATTATTAAAGGAATATAAGAGTCACTTTGTTAATACTTAAGTTTAAGGCGTGCTGGTCACAGGAGATGAAAGGTGAGGTCAATGGGTTGGTAGGAGTCATTCGGTATCTCCGGTGGTGAAGGAAGGCTGGAGGCGTCTGGTGATGGGTGAGGAAAGCGTAGCGACATTCTCTGACGGTACTTCAAAGCTTTCTCTACAGAAGTGAATTTATCGCTCTATTTATTTGTGCCCATCGGCTCAGAGTCAGTCTGCTGAAGCAAACTGTTGGGTATGGCGCGAGCCGTTTTATTGGTGGAAATTGCTTATTATTCTTTTTATTTCTTTTTATTTTCCACCGGAAATTCTGCGTGGAGCCGGGTGCGCAAAGACCAGTATTGGTCATTTGCTATTTAGATCTCTGAGGGTTAACATCCGGTCCTTCGCTTGCTCCGTGCCACCACACTTTCATGTGGAGGTAGTGAAATGGATAACAGCTCAGAATTGGAAATCAGAGAGTCGAGTTCCAATTAACTTCATTATTTTCACTTATGTACAAATACTCTTAAGAAAGGTATGATTCCACATCTTCTCCACTTTCAGCTATGAGCTAATTAGTAGGAATTGTATCAGTAAATCATTATCATCTCCAAAAAATTCTTACAATGTAAAAATATTTACTAGCTTTAAATAAACTGCAAAAGGTTGATAAGCCGTAAAAAACAAAACAATCAAACAAAACTACAACAAAATAATCTTTACTTTCATCACCATCTACAAATGGTTTTGAATCCAAACCCAATTTACTGTCAGAGTGAGAAGACTAAAACATACATTAACCTAGTAAACTTAAACCTATTTGTGCATCCATCTTGCACACCATTACATCACAAAAGAAATGTACCAACTGAACTGGAATCAATTGTAAAATTTTATTACATTCAAGCATTAATAAGCAGTTGCTAAATTTCATTCTTAAGTAACATTTGAATAAAATATAAATTAGATGCCAGTTTTTATTAATAACAAATGAACAGAATTTAGTTTTAAAAAAAAAAAAAAAAAAAAAAAAAAAAAAAGGAAAAGAAAGTATTATGTATGGACACATCATAATGATGAAAACAGAATCTTATCTCAAAATATTGTTTACAGAAAAATTATTTAATTAAGTCAATGAGGTCAAGTTATTATTGGCATCTGTCAGTCTTGAGAGACCATTGATCTGCACCTGAAGAGTTTAGGCCTGGCCTGGTTTTTTTTTTTTTTTTATAAGAGATTGGCAGTTCCCTGTGCAACACGTATCCCCTCTCCACAGAAGAAATGGAATAGAAGAGATGAATACAGCTTGGTACTAGCATCATTGCAGGAGCTGCCAGAATGAAAATATGACAGTCGTAAGAAATCCAACTTCAGATTTGAATTCAGAGTTGTTCTTCTCCTAGTCTGATTGCCAACCATGGCTACAGAACCTAGTCTGTCCTGCTACTTACACATAGTTGGGGAGAGGAGAGATGAATTTTTAGCATGTAAGTAAATGTAATGAATTCACCTGGAATTGCAGGCACAGGAGAGTAATAGATCGTGGTTTGGACTGAGGAAGACAAGTCAATTACTTTCTAATTCTTTCAAAGACTATTTGCTTTTAGCGGAAGAAGATACACAAGAGCGGTGTATCTTAGAAAGAATTATTCAGCTTAGAATTATTAATGATGTAATGCACCAAATGTCTACAAGGCTTTAAATTGGAGAAGATTTTCATCTGTCGTATATTCAACTTAGCTAAACGCAATCACAAATCCAATCATCCATTGATGTTCCTTTCACTAGAACAACACATTCTTGCTTACCATTCTTACTAGTCACCAAAATATCACAATTTCTCTCTGAAGTCCTTACTAGTCCCCATATGTACAATATTTGTTTTTATAAAAATAACAAGTTTTTAAATTTCCATACCCTTTCTCAAGGGTATTTGCGCATAAGTAAATGTAACAAACCTGATTGGAATTGAAACTTGCCTCTTCAATTTCTCATTCTAAGCCACTATTCATTACACCACACGCACATCCAACAAAAAAAAAAAAAAAAGAATAGAAAATGTAAAATTTCCTTTGAAATAGGTTTTGATAAGAAATGATTTCTCACCTGCAAATCCTCCTTCCAACATGGTGGTGGCACGTATTCTCGTCTCACCCATCCAAGTATACTCCTCATACTGTTCTCCACTGTCGTCTCCTTCAACATCAACATGATCATCTTCAGTTATCTGCTCTTTCTGGCAAAAAAGAGAGAACAAGAGAGAAAGCATGTCAAAAGACATTAAAATTGTAACACTTTTATTATAAGTATATTCTTGGAAATCCTGCTTCCACTAAGAATTAAAAGAGAAAAAAAAAGAAATCTGAAATTCCATCTCTTTTTAAATTCTATACATAATTCTATATATATATATATATATATATATATATATGTAAGACAAAAAGAAAACTTATCTTAGTCAACATGTTTGGTCTTCTGATGGACTTTGTCAATTGTAAGGATTTTACTCACTCACTAAAATGGCAAATTCTCAAGAGTGCCACTATCAAATCTCAACAAAATATAAATCTGCTCCCTAGATATTTTCAAATATCTCCCTTCCTGAAAGAATCACTTTTTCCCCCAGGCCAACATACAAGACTATAAAAATGTTAAATAAAAAATAAAAGAGAACAGTTAAATTCATATTCTCCTTTTATTTAAAATATATAATGCATAAAATAATTTAAATATTAATTACATTATAATTTTTTTTTAATTCAACATTATTTACTCACTTCTGTTTATTAGACATTAAATTACATAACTTAGCATCCTCCATATTTTACCAAAACTTTTCAGTTAACCTGATGAATATTTGTGAGAATTTCTTACATTTAAAAATATTGAAAACTAACAACATTCATTTTTACTTTTGTTTATAAATACTTGTTGCACAATAAAATCCTTGAAGTTGTCTTGATACAGTTCAGAGGATGAAACACATAAACTAAGATAAGTTTACCTTTTGTCCTTATTCATATTTTGTCTCTTTAAAGATATATTTTTAGTTATATAAGAAAATATGTGATTATTACTTCATCTAAGATGGGATTTTTTTTCTTTTTGTTCTCTACACAGAATAAAGTGATAAAGAAAAAAGTATGAGAGAACACCAAATTTAATTTAGAACAAAATCATTTCATTTTATAATTCAGATACAAATTTCACAAGGGAGGGAAAAAAATACCAAAAATTGTTTCCTATGGTTAACAAGAATACAAAGATCTATTTGAAGATATACAACATAATTTGTCTTGATTAGTCATACAGCCTGATCTCCCCTGGTTAGTAATGAGATATTCCATTGCAGTAACACAAACACTACTTTCAAAACTTACTTGCTTTCCAATATATTGTTGTTTGTTTCATTTAATGTTTATGAAATAGTGAACATAAAGAAAATACGGAGCAACATTTTTGGCATTTTACTAATATAATTGCAAAATTACCCAAATCTTGCTAACTTTTTTTGATTGGTCAGATATTTATTTACAAGACCAGCAAATTATACAACTATCCAATATATATTGCAGGCATCTTTTAGTCAGGTAAAACAATGAAGCATACACCAGATTTTGGTGTAGTCTGATGGAAGAGAATGCAGATAGCAGGGGAGGAGGTAACAGCACCCACAAGGCCAGCAGCAGCTTTTACATGCAGCATTTGAAACAGAGCTTGTGGTTCCAAGATCAGGCTGTACAGCTATGGCAAGTACTGCAACTTAATCACAGACTAGACAAATGCGAGTGTGCATGTGTGTGTTTAATAGTATTTAAAGTGCACACATTGCACTTTGATCGTCGGCAGAGCACACAGATAATATGATCCCAAGCCAATTGATACTTAAGTAATTCCATTATGCTTTGATGGGTAATATGCTAGCAACCACAGAGGTTTCAAAAGACAAATGCATGAGGAAAAGGGATGGAATAATACATCATAAAAAAGAATGCATAAAGTAGATATTTACATCTTTAGTGGATGGTAACTGTCAAAATAAGTTCATAGTTATGGTGATTTTCTAAGTGTAGCTTAGATGTGCAACAAAGTTGAAAGAAATGGGCACCCAGTGAGGATCAAACTTGCTACTCAGTCATAATTGTTCTAGTGAGACAGGCTTGCTAACCATTATACTATGTCGAGTTCATAGTTAGGGATGTTAGACCCTTAAGACATTTTCTTTTCTATTTTCAGATTAACAATGATGAAAATAATTCATCATTATTACAAAAGTATTTTTATCAGTATGCAACAATATTGGTCAGCATTGCCAATATCTAGAGAAGTTTAAAATCAGACTGTAATTAGAAGAAAGCAAGCAAAACAAAAGTAATTTTGTTCAAAGCTTTCTAAAGCTTAATTTCATTTCTAAATTGGAAATGCTTCAAGAATGCTAACAAGCACTAATTCAAATTCATTACTGATATTGATTTTGTATTTATAAAAAAAAAAAAAAAGAAACAAAACAAATAAATGAATAATGAAGGCATAGTTATTGTTGAATATGCCCAAGTTCCAATTAGATGCATTTTCCTTTGTTTTGAGACGCTGTAATTTCAATGCTTTGATGGCAGAGCAGGAGGCAAATTTTGAAGGTTTTTCTTGTGAAGGGAGAGCAACAATAAGAATGGAAAAGAGGCAAATTTAATCAGTGTACAAGCAACTATAGATCAAGTGGGAATGTTCAGATCTTTATAGGATTTTGATTTGATTGGGCCGCACGACAAATCAACTCAATGGAAGAATTGAAATTACAGAACAATACAAGTTTTGAAAAAAAATAGTATAGGAAAAAAAAACCCTAGAAAACAATCAATATTGGCAGATGAAATGAATCCTCATTCCATTTTGGTGTTCAATGAGCAGAAAAAGTATTTAAAAAAAAAAAAAAAAGACACTCAACTAAACAATTACATCATAAGTGCCAACAGCACAGAAAGTTATGTCGTTAAAGTGTGAAAAACATTTAATTAACAAACAGAAAAGATAAGTTTTGTTTTATTATTTTTCTCTCAGTTAATGCTACCCCTTCTTTTCCTTACAATTGTGTATCAAAGCCAAACAAAGTGAATATAATTTTGTGGCATATTGACATCAACATGCATCATTGTATAACTACATTGCTTCTTGTACAGTTAGAAGTTTGTATTTTTCTTCAGTAATTAATTAGCAACTAACAATTTTATTGCAAATAAGATTGTGCTTTTGCTGTGACTAATAAACTTATATAATGAACAAGTTTGGTTTGATCACTTGTATTTCAATATTAACTAAAAACTCCAAAACAGAAAAGAATTACATAAAATACTAGAATTATGTGGTCTTTTCATGCTCTAGTCAACAATGATTAAGCAGTATTTTTTTGCCTATAAATTCATAAGTTTTTAAATAATATAATTAATATGAAAATGAACAGGCAACCTATTTCAGTATTATCTTATTCTCTTTTTTAACATCTGATCCTAACACACAGCAGGAAATCTTGCAGATCTGCAGTGAATTAAAAAAAAAAAAAAAAAAAAAAGAACTCAAATGATTTTAAACCACACTGATATTAATGTTAAACAATGAAAAACATAAATACACTTTATATTAGAAATAACTATAAATAAATAGAAGAGAAACATTTTGCCATTTATTTAACTTCATTAGAAATTTTTAAGAATGGGATAATGCAAAGTTAAGCTTCAATTTTAAAATTTTATGTATTGTTTTGTATTTAAAAATTGAAACATAATTCTGCGTCATTCTACTTCTAAAATTTATAATGAAGCTAAATAAATAGCAGAAGATTAACTTTATTAAAACTCTCTTACTCATTCCTTATTTAATCATATATATATATATATATATATATATATATATATATATATATATATATATATATATATATAAGGACAAAAGGAAAACTTAGGTGATGCATTTCGTCTTCTAATGTACTTTATTTTATTTTTTTTTTGTCTTCATTCATATTGTCCTTTTACAAATATAGTTTTATAATCTCTCTCACACAATCAAACACACAGAAACAAAAAATATATATACATTTCCAGAAGTTCAGGTTTTAAGATTTACCAGCTTCTATGTGCCCATGAATGTGCAAGTATGTAGACCTAAAATCACTTTCTGGATAATCAATAACATTAAAAAGAACATGGCAACTTATTCCAATACTATCATAATAAAGAAAAAAAAAAATTGTCATTTTCAGCTGATGTCGCTGAATGAAGGAAGTACAAGATGAAATTCAAGTCCTTTGTTAGATTTTTCTCATATCTAAAAATGTTTAAAGTAAATGAGGCATGAGATGTGTGAATATTTTGAAACTATAGGCAAGCAGTAAATATGAAAAATTATGCACATATGTCAACAACTTATTCCTCAGTTTATTACAGACGTGGCTAATAAAAATTTTGTATACAAAATGAATAAGCAAAAAAACAATAAATATGATCAATAATTATTGATGCTTTTCAATTTGTTTTTATGATAAATATTCGAATATTTGCAAATACCAACCTATTCCAATACTATCACACAGACAAACAAAACAAAAAATAATAATTGTCAAATATTTCTTATACAGATGAAGAAAAAAATGATATGATAAAAAATGGGTGAGGGAGAAAGTATGATAAAAAATGGGTGAGGAACAAAAGTGTTTCAAGATAACAAGATTAAAAACAATTCAAAGGAAATGTTATAAATGTAATTTCGATAGTATATAGAAACTTTCTTTTTTAAGTTTCTGATAAAAGATTAGCAGTTATCTCCCTTATAACAGAGCTTTATTTTGAAGCCGGAAAGAGTTGAGGAGGGGAGCAAGAAGAGGGCAGTTGTAAAAAGAATGGAAGATATTCTTGAGAAAATAAGACAAACTAATATAATCTGTGAAAGAAAAATGTGGAGTCTTATTTTCTGCTAATAAAAAATAAAATATTCAATTCATATTTATTTTATTGTTTTTAATATGAGTTTGACGTGGTTATTGAGATATAAAAAGAGAAACTATGTTTAGAAAGAGAGACAAAAAAAAAGGAAATAAGATAAAAATTTTCAAAATTTTAATATAAAAATAGATACTTGGAGATAGATATCTAAGTTATATGACAGGTTATTTTAGGAGATTTTATCAATCTATCATATATGCATGTCAAAGAATAGTTTGCATATTTACAGACAAAAATAAGAATCCAATATGGCAGAAATTAACTAAAGACAAAATTAGAGATTTTTAAATGCTTGGTCTATAGGAAATTTCAAAAATTAAACTCTAAAAATGCATTGCACTGGTTACTATCTTGGGTTTTTGTGATAAAGAAAATAACAGAAAGAGTGAGAAGGGAAGAGAGATAGAAAAAGTGAATGATGCCAAGAGTGAGAGATAGAAAAAGGAAATAAAAGAAAGAGTGAAGAGAAAGAGTGAAGAGAAAGAGTGAAGAGAAAGAGTGAAGAGAAAGAGTGAAGAGAAAGAGTGAAGAGAAAGAGTGAAGAGAAAGAGTGAAGAGAAAGAGTGAAGAGAAAGAGTGAGGTACAGGGTGGAAGAGAAAGAGGGAATGAGATGAAGGGGAAGAGAAAGGGTTCGAGACAGGAGAGAGAGAAAGGGAGCGAGAGGGATAGATAAATCTGGATGGAAGAAGAGATGGATTCATATTTTGTGTGTGAAAATGAAGCTTTAGCTGCAATCTGAATTTGACATGCCAATCAAATTTTCTGCACCAATAACTTTGTACACATCTTGATTAATATACGAAACCAGTTTAAAATAACACTTTCTTCAGGTATATGCAATAATCTTGGGAAATCCTTCTTTCATTAAATATGTGTGGATTATGTATTTTCTTGTGTTTTAATTTAATCAATTTTTAACTAAAAGAACTTTACAAATATGGAAAAGAAAATCTGCTATTTATTGATTTATTCTTTAAAGACAGATAAATAAATAAAATGTTTGCTATTATGTTCAGTAAACTTTAAACTGTTCTCTGCTTAGCACTAAGTCTTTTGCTGTTTTTTTACTTAGAAAGATTCTTGGCTGTTATTGTCACAATGTTTTGACCACTGTTCCCTCTAGTCTGTGATAATTGATGCAGTTATCAATTATGACAGACAGATTGTCCTAAGTCTTCTATCCATATCATTTAATTCTTCCTTGAGATATTGCTTATTTCTTCTGATAAACCAACCTAGTAATTGAACTCACAACCATCAAGAAATTCTTTCATCCCCCAGGACATGTGCCCTAGTGGCAGAAATGTGGGGTCATAAATCTAATGTTTGTCTGCTTCTTCAACTAAACTTAGTGAGCAAGTTTTGAGCCTTAAATCTAATGTTTCTTTGCTGTTTTTTTCTAATGATTTTATCCCAAGCAAGGCAATAAAGCCACTAAGTCACAAAGGTGGGTTACTGAGTGCGAGAGAATATGAGAAAAAGAAAACATTATTAGAGACAGAACAATAAAAAGCAAAATTAATTAAAAGTGTTCATTTCTTTTTTTAATTAGTTCAAACTAATTAGCAGACAAATATCCAGACAAAAATATTTTGGTTCTGGCTTCAGCTGGACTTGAACCGATTTTTCCTGTGTTCAGAGGAGAAAGAATATTCATTTTTATTTTCTTGAAAATTAAAATTTACATCAGGGAAAGATCATCTTAATAGGCACAAAGTTAATGAGAAGTTTATCATGTGAGCAAAACAAATGATTTACGTATAAAAGAAATTTTTTAAAAATAACATTTTTGGATCATTTGTTTATTTATCCATATCCTCACTACTGTTCTTGGAAAAAGAATGACTCCATCTTCCTCCAACTATGGGTTAAATAACAGAGCAGACCAGGCTCGTTTTGCCTTTGGTGGCAGCCAGTCTAGGAGACGGGAAAACCCTACAGTCTTGTCTATATATTCAGGAAAAGAGAATGCATCACTACCAAACTGTATAGGTTTATTATTTTTCCTTTGCAATTCTCTGGCAATGTTGAGAAGGAAATCTTAACGTATAGGCAGCCCAAGATCTCCAGATCACCTGCCCAGGCCTATAACACACTGTAATATACAATCATCTCATAATGCATGTTTATTTTTGTTCCCTTATTATTGTAGCATACCTACGGACAATAATGGGTATGTTCCCATTCACACAAATACTGTAAATACTGTATATCTGTCTTCAGTTGGAGATTCATTGTGGAATTAATTTGACTCACTTCTAGCAGTTGACTACTAACTGACAATTGAGAATCTTATATGGGTTGTTCTTGTCCTAAGTATTATCATTCATTACCAACCTTCATTTGATTATTCTATTCAGTAACCTTCCGTAGGTTACAGCACTTATATTACATAATTTTTTTTTCCTAAGGAAAATTAATTTCTATAAAACAGAACTTCACAAACATACCCTTGTGCCACAAAGCAAATACAATGCTAACATATAAAAACACTTACAGAGATAAAGAAAAAATATTAGTAAAAAAGAAAAGAATTTGTTAATTCCCTCATCAACTATTTTCTTTGTTCCCAACTTGATTTCTTGTTTCTATTTTGAAATAAGAAGTTTATCTTTCACACAATATTTTACACCTTCATTTCTGTTTCCATTTCAGCAAAACACTTTTCTTCCTATTCCCAGCCCTTTATTTAGTGCTTCGGTCCAAATACTCTGATGTATTGCCATTACTTCAATCCATGTTGACATTCCAAACTACTTCAATAAAAAGGTTAGGTAGGAAACTGTTGTATCGTTGAGGTGAATGATACACAGAGAAGAATGAGTGCTTAATATATTTATTCAGCACCAGTATTCAGTGCTAACAGATACATACAAAAAACACAGAACAATAAGTTATAAAACAATTAACAAGACAACTTACAGGGAATAGAGGAGGGTCAAATGCTTTAAGATCAGTCTGAATATTAATCAGCTTAGTATCAACTCATTAATCAACTGTTGAAGTCCTTAATCATAGGCTATTTAAGGCTATAAGCCAGGCCATCTGGTAGAGTGCTGAAGGGGTGCTAGCTACTCTACAACAGAACATCAATCAATACTAGAAAGACTGATAATAACTACTGGACTAAAGAAACCTATTTTCCTGAAAAATTGTTTTTAAGAGAAAGATTTTATAAATCTAATTCAAAAGCAGTACAAGCTGCTCGATCAATGAATACCAAATGTTTCCTTATAAGGAAACAGTTAATATTATCCTGAGCATTTCCTCTTGGATAAAATTCCATTGGGATAATACAAAATCACCTATTTCTTTGGTGACCAGGCAATTCAACAGACATGGCATCTTCAGATTACCATTTATTCTGGTCTTTACAAAAATATCTTGATGAAAAATACTTCAATTCCCTGAAAGATTGCAAAAAGGTACACAGAGCAGTTTTTTTTTTTTGTTTTTTGCTAAGACAGATAAGAATCTCAAGCAGGACAGAATTATGAAATTACCAGAAAAATAAGAGAAGAGTGTGAAACAGAGCAGTCAATATATTGTTCATTAAAGTTAATGTTAGAAACTTGATTTTTAATTAATATACTGAACAAACATTTTGCTGAACCCAATAGAAAAGCTTTCATCAAATGGTAAAAATTTTCTTTTATCAAGTCCTACTCATCAAACCATCAAATAATAACTTACCCTTTTCAAGCAAAGGTCAGCATGTTCATTCAATTCTTGTACTGTTCCAGTGAGCTTTTCATTACAAATTGGGCAGATTGCCTCCTCAGGTTTTTTTTTCTTGTTTCTGCTCCGTGCTACAAAATAGAAAAAAAATAATTCAATCATTTTTTTTCTTTAAATAGAAATAAAAAATCTAAAAAGGTTATTTTTGGGGGGCACAGAACTATAGTTTTAGAGCACTCTCAATGGCTTAAGAGATGTGCACACTACTACCAAAAAAGTTCTTCTTACTGCAAAGAAACAAAACACTTAATACCAAAAAAAAAAAAAAGTCTTTTGTGACTTGAGGCTCATCAACTCTTTGTTGTCTATTTAAAGTCAAAACTTATTTTAGAGTGTAAGAATAATTTTCTTTTGTGAGTGAATATTGTAATAATTTTTCCATAAAGAAGTCCTACTGTTTAACCCATATCTGGAGGAAGGAGATGGATTCCAACCTTTCTCCATGGGTATTTGTGAATAAGTGAATGTAACGAACCCAACTGGAATTCAAACTTAACTCTCCAGTATCTCATTTCAAACCATTATCCATTATATCACCTGCACATCCAGCAACATAAATGTGGTTCTACAGAAGGATGCTGAGAATGCCATGGACAAAACATGAGAGCAGCAAGGAAATTTTAAGATAAATGGAAATAAAAAAGACACTTATACTTAGAATCAGAAAGAAACAGTTGAAATTTTTAGGATACTTAATGAGGAAAGAGGGCTTGAAAAATTTGAAACTCACAGGACATATTGAAGGCAAGAGGGACAGAGAGAACAGTGAGTAACCTACTTAACAAGCAAGTGGATAGCAGAACAGAGAGCTGGAGGGATAGTGAAATGACAAACTTTACTAAGTGCTACAAAAGTTAGGAAGTTGTGGAGAGCCATGATTGCTCATACTGTAAAAAGACATGGCACATAGAAGATGACATTAAGCTTTTTGATCTTGAATTTATTCAGTTTGGCATACTGATCAAATTTTTGCAAGTAGATTTCTATGGGGTAGGGTGGCTTTGCTTTTTGCTATTTTTACTTACAGTTGCAGGAGGAGTGGGTTCCGCTCCCAGTTCTGATTTGGCCTTCTTTGACTGGTTTCCACCCAAGAATAGAGTGCAGGGTCTTGTATGCTATTTTACTCATAAATGGGAGGATTTTTTGATTTAAAAAGAAAAATTTTAAAAATCATCCAAGATTAGGATTAAAAATAAAGCAAAAGTTATGGTTCAGTTATTATTTTTTTTAACTGCTCAATTTCATCAATTTTTTTTTTTTTTTTTTGCAAAATTGACACCTAAAAATTTTTCAATGTAAATTCAAAAGTGTTTCTTAAGTCAGTGTTATTTTCCCCAAATCCACAAAATTTTAAACCCTATTCCAAGAAAATCTGGACTTAAAATTTTATATACTTTAATACAAGTAAATCTAATTCTAACTTGAATAAGTACTTGAGCATTAATGTAAACTTGACTGAATAAGTTAAAAGTTTTTATTGGTCATCATCACAAAAGTATGGATCAATGACTGACATACTGACATTTTTTTTTTGCTTTCAAAGTAAATATAAGTTAACAATTTGAATATATCTATGACAACTGACCAGAGATAACATCAGACAAAGAGAATCGAAACATAACAATGACCAGCAGAACTGACTGATAAACCAGACAGTGTCAATGGCAGATTTTATCTCCTAATTGATCCAATGAAATACAAGTGCTGAAAATAGCATCTAAAGTCAGTTATATAAATCATGCTTAATATTTTAACTATTTTCAACATGAAATCAAGACAAGACAGATTACATCAAGTACAACCATCATTTTAGCCCCGAAAAGTACAAGATAAACTTTGGAACATGTAATTGCTTTTATTCAAATCAAGAATGTAAAAATTAAATTTAAGTAACATTGGTGATCAAAGAGATGGTCAAAATCATTATAAAGTTGGATCACCAACAGTCAGTGCATCTTTTAACAGAAGAAATGGATGTATACAAGGTTGTAAAGCCACTTGTACATATTTAAGATACTTGTGAAGAATAGATCCCAGTTCCTTAAAAAAGATTTTTTTCTAAATCAAAAAAAAAAAAAAAAAAAAGAAAGAGAGAGAGAGAGAGAGAGAGAAAAGAAAAAAGAAATAACAATCTACTGTTCAGTTTTTTCCTTGTTCACTTTATATACTGTACAATATATCATAAATATTGTAGCAGTCAATGTCAATGTATCTTTGAATAAAATGACAAGATGGCACTTACATAGCAGGCACTGGTGCCATTAGTGAGCTCTCCTTTTTTTTTAAATTAGATTTTTAACTTAATTTGCTTACAGGTAACTTTTGCATTGGTTCTGAACAAAATCTCAGATTCAGTCACTTTCCCACCAATGTAGCATAGCTTCCTCATGCCTATTCTATAAAGACTGCCATAGTTATTCTGATGATGGTGAAGAGCTTTCCTTTTTGGCACATAAACTTTATGAATTTAAGTACAGTACTAGATTGGCAGCTAGGACTCTTTATTTTAGAGTTGAAATGGCTAGATGTAACCGTAAGTCCTATGCTACTAGCTTCTCTTGCACATCTCCTTTATGGAACTCTCTTCCAGCTTTTTGCTTTCCAGCTTCTTGATCTTTGATCTTTAAAAATTTAAATGCAATGTCAATCATTATCTTCTGTCTTAACTCCAGTTCTTTTTTTCATATTCTTTCACACTCAGTAACCCCTTGCCTCTTATTGGTTTTATTGCCTTACATGGGGTGAAATGTTTAAAAAAAGTCTATATGAATGAAAGAGAATATGGAAATGTTGAAAATAACATAATAATGATTGACATCTCAGTTAACAGAGTATACTATATAATAGCATAATCTATCTGATAGTAATAAGACTATATAATAGCATTAGTCCATCTGATAGTAATAAGACTATATAATAGCATTAGTCCATCTGATAGTAATAAGACTATATAATAGCATTAGTCCATCTGATAGTAATAAGACTATATAATAGCATTAGTCCATCTGATAGTAATAAGACTATATAATAGCATTAGTCCATCTGATAGTAATAAGACTATATAATAGCATTAGTCCATCTGATAGTAATAAGACTATATAATAGCATTAGTCCATCTGATAGTAATAAGACTATATAATAGCATTAGTCCATCTGATAGTAATAAGACTATATAATAGCATTAGTCCATCTGATAGTAATAAGACTATATAATAGCATTAGTCCATCTGATAGTAATAAGACTATATAATAGCATTAGTCCATCTGATAGTAATAAGACTATATAATAGCATTAGTCCATCTGATAGTAATAAGACTATATAATAGCATTAGTCCATCTGATAGTAATAAGACTATATAATAGCATTAGTCCATCTGATATAATAAGACTATATAATAGCATTAGTCCATCTGATAGTAATAAGACTATATAATAGCATTAGTCCATCTGATAGTAATAAGACTATATAATAGCATTAGTCCATCTGATAGTAATAAGACTATATAATAGCATTAGTCCATCTGATAGTAATAAGACTATATAATAGCATTAGTCCATCTGATAGTAATAAGACTATATAATAGCATTAGTCCATCTGATAGTAATAAGACTATATAATAGCATTAGTCCATCTGATAGTAATAAGACTATATAATAGCATTAGTCCATCTGATAGTAATAAGACTATATAATAGCATTAGTCCATCTGATAGTAATAAGACTATATAATAGCATTAGTCCATCTGATAGTAATAAGACTATATAATAGCATTAGTCCATCTGATAGTAATAAGACTATATAATAGCATTAGTCCATCTGATAGTAATAAGACTATATAATAGCATTAGTCCATCTGATAGTAATAAGACAAAGAAACAAAAATATTAGAATTCTGTATAGGTAAGAATTTGAAGAAACAAGTAAGCAACAGAAAAATTATAAAGCTTATAAAATGGGGATGCTGGATCAAAGAATTTACTTGATTGACCGGTGAACAGTCATTTGGAAGGGATTTAGAACAGTTGGTGCCAAGAAAGTGGCATATATTTTTTTACTATTTAGTTTTCCAGAGTTGAGCACATATGTTAACTGGGTCAAGATTGAAAAAAAAAGAAAGTACATTTGTCATTACAAAAGTCTTTAAAAAAAAAATTACTTATCAATATACAGAAATACACACTTAAAATCATATACAGTTTTCTTTAAATATTGAGTCTCTATATAGATATGGTGGAGTAATGGTTAGTGACTAAGACTGAGGAATCAGAGAGCCAAGTTTATTACACTTACATTTCACTTGAGAAAGGTAGAAATCCATCTCTTCTCCCCCCCCCCCAGCTACAGTTAAAATAGCAGGATAGACTGGGTCCCTATAGCTTTGGGTGTCAACCAGTCTAGGAAAAAGGAACTCTAAATTCAAACCAAATCACACTATGCTGAAAGTGTGTGGGGACTGCTTGTGAATACAAATTCCAACCGAAACTCCTACTATGAATTTAAATACCACCTCTGCTACGCTTGGTCAGTTTTCATTTGGATGCTTGATGGAGCTGGCTGAACTGAACAGGTGAATGATGCTACAAAGAAAGGTTTGTTTTTTGTTTTACATAATTCAGGTACTAGCAGAGGTGAACACCAGAAATTTTCCCTATCAAGAAAAAGCAGATATTAAAAGGATTCTCCTTGCCATTTGTTTATTTTTAGATCTATAAAAGGATATATACTTATACTGTATGCTTATATATTTGGGTAATTGAACAATGAAATAGAAAAGAATACCATGTTATGCATTGTCTCTTGAAAGGACTTCTTCAGAGTAAATAATGTTTTGCTTGATGGAATCATATATCAAAAAGAAAGGAATAAAATACAATAAATATTGGTTACAATTCTACATTGAGAAAACATTTGAAGATACCAGGACACTTAACTTTAGATTTAACTTTTTGGTGTCCAATGTGTCTAGATGGGTAACCTAGTCATTCTCATTAAGTTTTTTTTTTTTTTTTGCATAAATATATAAGTGTACAGCAATGGATATAAGGTGAGAATAAAATGCCTTAGGTGAACATTTTTATTACTAATCTCTATTTGTAAAACAAAAAAATGCTTTCAGTAGACGCTTTATGAAAAGCCAAGTTAAAAAAATTGATTTATTAATTCTTTAAAAACAGACATTTTAAAAGTATATATAAATATATACAAAATATAAAACAAGGGACAAAAGAGAAAGGATAAGAAAAAAATTACTCAGATAAGAATCCAATAACTAAAAAAACAAGTAAGGGGCTAACCAGTTATCATTCCTTGCTATTCTAGGACAAAAATCTATGCACAACTACAAAAAGTGAGAAGAAAACAGTTACTGCCAGGGAATCAACAGTAGAAAGTAAAGACAGATTAAATTTAGATACAGCAACAATTCCTACTGCTTACAAAGAGAAGGCTGCTTAGACTTAATATAAATGACCTGCTGATTATGGTGGAAATTCCCTGGTGAAAATTGAAGCACATCTCAACTTAAGAACTCTGTAACAGCATTAATAAAAAATTAAAGAAATGAAAACAAAGGTGTTAAGACCCAATTTAAAAAACAAAGCAAAAACAATCTCAATGATTCTTTCTTTTTTAATCTATAGCATCAGACCTGGAAAAGCTGTATAAAAAATAATTTGGTTTATTCAGGTGAGAGGCAAAATCATGAATATATATATATATAGGGTGATGTTTTTTCTATGCCTGGTGGCTACAAGTAGGGGTGTGAGCCTGTAGATTGATTTGATGTTGTTGGTACATGTGTTAGACCATCAACCAAATTGGTTTGTTTATGACAATAAAAAGTGTCATACAAACAGAAGCCAAAAAAAAAGAAAAAAAAAGAAGGTAAAACAGAGGAGATAAAAATGAAAGAAATAAGACCAAAGCAAGGCTGAGTTATGTAAGCTATCATAGAACACATGTTTCTCTGGTAAAGATACCCACCTATGAATGTATACATATATCTGTGTATGTGAATATATACATAAAATAAATTCAGCAATTTATATATGCACACATGCCACCCATTAGGCACACAAATATCTATACCCACACACATGCTTTATGTATGTGCATGCATGTATGTGTGTGTGTGTAGGAGTCCCTGTGTGCTATGTTTACAGAAAGGTATTGCATGGTATAAGGTGACCCAAAAGAAAAACAAGAACAAGAAGAATATTTTATTGCTGAGTGAAGACTAAGTAAGGGCTAATGAAGAGAGGTACAGGATAAACTCATAAAAGTTTTTTTTTTTCTGCTCTTCAAATAAAATAGTTAAGGTGTTACTGTTTATTTTCCTCTATTTCTGTTTAATTGCTTGAAGGAATTTCTTCATGGGCTCATGTAAAAACTTAGTTTAATTCAATCTGCTCTTTGAGAAAAAAAAATTCTTAAACAGTCATGTTTGCATAAAAGTAGTGTGAAACAAATTATCCAATAGAAACTTAAAGATTCAAGAAAAGAGAAAAAAAATACCTAAAAGGCAAAAAACAAACTGTTGCTGTTTTTCTTGGAGCTTTGAACAAGATTTAAGTCTATCCAACACTAGCAGAACTGTCCTCCGGCCCTTCAGGTCTGCAATCAGTCATGTCATCAGATGAGACAGGGCACAAAATTGATAAAGATGTGGTGCCTGGTCCTTGGAAATTCCAAATTTTGGATAGCACCTCCCTATTGCACTAAAAGATGAGTAACACTGATGTCTTTGTGACAATGAACACAGAGACTGAATAATTTTCACCTCTTCCTGGAAGTACACATGTCAGGTTCCACATCACATTTGTCTTTTGTAGTGGGGAGAGTAAGAAGACAAATAAATATCAATATTCGAAATATCATCAAAATGTCACGTAGAAACAATATATTAAACCTACACCAGCATTATCAAATGCACAAAAATAAAATTTAAGTTATAGCTATAAGAGAGGAAAAGATTTAAAATTTAATTGTTTAAATATTTATGAAAAAAATACAACATTCTAGTGAAGATTTTGGTGAAGACCAATCAAACATAAGTATCGGGGGTTTTATCATTAGGTGTGCAACAGCTCTTGTAATCTGACTCCATTATTTTCAGCTGTGCTCAATTTAACAGACTTCTTTTAGTTGGGTTTTAAAGTCTTTCTGCTTGAAGAATTAAAGTTAATACCAAACTGGCATCAGAAATAAATTAATTAGATCTTACAACCAATAGTCTATTGTACTATCATCTGATAAGGATTTTATAGACAAAAGAGAATCGATAAATCCACAACCAGACACAGATGTCTGTTGTCAAACCAGCACTTCTAAATTCAACTAAGGTGAATATACTGAAAAATAAGATTTGTTTTATAAAATGCATTTTTTTATCATAAGGCTATAGACTTAATGATGTACCTGTGTGTGTGTGTGTGTGTATAATTATTTTTAAAAAAATATGATTCATATGAATCATATTTTTAAAAAAATAATTATAATCTAAGCTCTACTTCTGCATGGAGCACTGTTTTTTGAAAATAAAAACAAAAATACTAAAGAACCCTGGATTATTTACCTACCGTGTTCTTTCCTATTTTTCTACATACCTGACACACACACACACACACACACACATATATATATATATATAATTAATTAGTAAATGTTCAAAGGACTTATCTCATTGATCAACTCCAGAGTTTTAGTCACTAATTATCTATTGAGCTCATTCTTAACAACTATTCTGGTCATAAAAATATTAAATTCTAATAATTTTAATGTATTTTGATAAGTGTCATTCAGTTGTTTATATATATATTTATTTATTAATTGAGTTCACCCCAAAGCCACAAGGGTTTACTGGGTGTGCAAAAGTTTGAAACAGAAACATTACTAATGAGTGAGGACAAAAAGAGTAATCAGGATGACAGAAGATAGTGATTGACATTGCATTTAAATTTTACTTTTTTTCTTTTTTTTAAATCCCAAGCAAGGCAGTAAAGTCACTAAGACACAAGGAGCTACTGGGGATGAAAGAATTAGGAACAGAGACATTACTGAAGGTGAGACCAAAAGAATTATCAGAAGGAAAGTAGATAATGATTGACACACACAGCCAGAGACAGGCAGACATGAAGAGGGGGTGCTGAAAAGTTCTTGGCATGACCAAAAAGTGATTCCAAGTGAAATTCAGGCATTCAGTCAGATTTTAAGGGGGGAGTTCCCTGTCCCAGACTAATATATCTGTAAAAAAAACAATATGAATAAAAGACAAAAGAACACTTTTTTACCATTTCATTTTGTCCTCTGACAGACTTTATCAAGGCAAATGTAAAGATTTTATTTTGCAACATGTATTTATAAACAGAAGTAAAAATATCCTTAGGTTTTCAAAATTTAAAAACACTCAAAAATATTCTTAAGGCTAACAGCAAAAATCAAGGTAAACTATGGAGGATGCTAAGTAATTTAATGCTTAATAAACAAAAGTGACTAATTGTTATTGGTGTTGCTGAATTTTTTATTTTCTTATTTGTTTATATATATTTTATTATTTTTTTAGTCATTAATGTAATTATTATTTTAATTTAATAAATTATTTATGTATTTATCTTAAATAATAGATGGTTTTGATTGAATCATTTTCTTTTAATCTTTTTAACATTTTTATGGCCATGTGTGTTGGCTTCACAACAAAGTATTTCTTTTAGGAAAGGAAATATTTGAAAAAATCTGGGGTGCAGGTTAATATCTTCGTAAAATTCAATAGCTGCATTCTCAATAACTTTCTAAGTAAGTTACCGGCATCCCTTGATTAATAAATTTTTGATAAGTTTGCTAAAATTTTTATATACCAAAATTCAATTAGTGCATACATAATACTCAATTAGTGTGATAACATTCTTCAGTTTAACAATAGTAATTGAAAATTGATTTTTTTTATAGTTACCGATGTACACATTTATCTGCACTAATCGAGGGATTTGTGTATTTTAACTTTTAATAATCATGGTATTCTTTATTCAACTACAACTTCATGGAAGAGGGTTACTGACTGAAGTGAGTGATATGAATGTAAGAAAAGATGTTAGGAAGTGAAGACTGAGGCTAAGGAGATTAGAATGAATTTTGGCTTGATTATGATTAAAATATTCTAGGAAGCACCCATACAGGAATTTGTTCTATGGATTGGTAGCTCTTTGGAAAAGCCTGCCCAAGTGGAACTTCCTCTTCACAAATAGAATAGGGAAGAAATGTAAGTGGTTCATCACCATGAACATAATACGGCAAGTCCTAGTTGTAAAGAGCTGAACTAGTGTAAAAAAATGTATGTGTGTTCTACATTTTAAAATATAAAACTAAATATGACTATATATTTATCAGTCCCACAATATTGCTTTTTGTGTTAGCTTTAGATATTTTTATTTAATGATTTAAAAATCAGAATTTTTTAATCTGCAAAAATAATAAACAAAACAACTGAGATTAATGAGTCTAAAAAGATAATCAATACAATTGAAAAATTATGTAAATTTTGCTTTTATTTTTTGACAATATGAATGAAGAAGTTTTGTTAAATTCAAATGATAAAATCTGATATTTCCTTTTATTTGTATTTTTCCAATTTTCAAATGAGATGTACATCAAGATCAAAAGTGTGTGATAAACTGTACAGAATTCAGGCTTTGTTTTAGTTCAAGTATTTTCAACTATCTCAGTTATAATCAGGAACAGGGTGTTGTCAGTTTTGCAGGTTACATATTGGTATTTTATTAGAAGGGAACAGCTGGATTCAAATTAATTGAAAGTAATATCATATACAAAAACAGTTACACAGACAACTAGATCACACCAGGAAAAAAGTATCAAATATTTATATATTTATACATATTATTATTAGTGTGTGTGTGTGTGTGTATACATATAAAAAGACTTGATAAGGCATTAAGACTTTTGATGAAAATCATTTAGAAAGAGAAACCAAGTGAAACTCACAGCTTAATCTTCCCTGTCTGTTGCATTTGATTCTCTGATAAGTCTGAAAGAAAAAGAAAAAAGAAAAAACTATGATTTTTTTTTCTAAATTAGACATCTACATGAGTCATATAAAATCAAATATCAGTTCTTTTTATGTTAGCATGATTTTCTTTTTGTATTAACAATAGTTAGCTTTATAAATAGCAAACAATATTTCAGTGCAAACAATAATTTCCATAAAAAAGGGGACTTCATTTTTTTCATGTCTTAGAAAAAATAAAATAAAATGAACAAAAATAATTATAAGAACATTTCACAAACATCTCTTCTTTAAATGGTCTCTTGGATAAAACAGTAACAGCGGAAATGATAACAAGTCCCATTAACAATGACTTTTTTTTTTTTTTTTTTTTTTTACAAGGCATCATAGCAAAATTATCATCCAATTGAAAGACTAATCCAACATGGAGCCTGCAGGTGCATATTGGTCATCAAAATTTACAAGACCAGCAACAAAACGAAGGGAGACAATCCATTTTGGTTTGCATACTAGGTAGGCAACATTAAAAACTAAGACTGCCTCCCTCAGATCACCGTATTGAAGTAGGTAAATGTAATCAAAAAGAAAATGGGAATAATAAAAAGTATATTTTATAGTGTACGTCTTATTTGTTTTAATCATTTTGCCCTAAGCAAGGTGATAAAACTACTAAGACGCAAGGAGTCACAAAGAGTAAAAATAACTTTATTGAAGAGAGAGAGGACAATAAAAGACCAAGATTCAAGAAGACAGAAGATGACAACTGACACTGCATTTAGTTACATCAACTAATTTCAACAGTAAAATGTTGAGACCTAGCTGCCAACCTAGTACTGCACTTAAATTCATGAATTTATGGTACCAAAGAAGAAAGCACGTTAAAATAATTACAATGGAAATATTTATAGAAAAGGCACAGGGAAGCTAGTTATGGCAGTGGGAAAGTGACAGAGCTGTTAATTTAGGACTGATGATATTGCAAATTCTTTAGATTTTGTCAAGAATCTCTAGATACATAGCAGAAGCATCAGACCAGATGTGACATATTTGATTCATGGATGAATGGTAGACTTATAAAGATGTAAGACAGATTCTGTTGAGAAAAAATGTCTAGCACAACACAGCGAATCAAGCTTAATAGCAACGGACCTAGCAATTGATTCAATATAATCGTTCATGTCAGTTGATTTAACATGTATCTTTCTAAATTGGGATGTGAGGTACTTGTTGTGTAATGGGAACAATGTCACAATGATGGCAAAGGAGAACAAAACAAAAAGGTGAATAGCTATGTCACCACATAAAACACTGTCATGAAAGAAATACTGCATTCGTATGGGATTTCAAGTAGCAAGGAAAAAAGAAAACAAATCCGAAAAAGGAATATTTATTTGATACTTGTTCACACAGATGAAAGTCATAAAACTTGTTGAAACAGTCTCCAGTTGAAAGCACC
>CAHIKZ030003443.1:3180000-3200000 GCA_903632075.3 Acanthosepion pharaonis
AGTGCCTTATTGCTGTCACCAGACTTAGGAGCACCAGCAGACATAATCACCAACAGCCTGCAGGGTTTTTTATTGACAGGTGGAGTCCATGGCTGATAAGTCAAATGATTTGCATCACAGTCAAATCCTACCATCCACTAAAGATGTGACATCAGATCATATCATGTGTTGCTAGCCCTTCAGGGTCTAATTAGTGATGTCACAAGCCCATTGTAGTGTTGACAGCAGCACCCTGGTGCGTCTTCTGCTTCTATATATACTATATAAGCAGAATATAGAACAATGAACTGACCTGCTGGATATGCTTCAGGTGCCTCCTGCACTGAATATGGATACAATTTGAACCAGTGTTGCTTGTTACAGACAATTCTAACCAGATATCTCTGATCACAGTCATTATAGATCTGTTATCAGCCACTGCACTGTCCACAGTGGGTGATGATGCCTTTCATTAAATATTCCTGGTACACTCATGACAACTTAGATTGAAGGATATCAAATATCCCCACAATTTCAGAAATCGAATGTCTACTGTCTGGCAACTAGTATCATGATCCATTTGAGCTCTGATAATACACTCACCTTGCAACAAGCAGCCTAGCAAGCGTCCTAACTGACTCACCAGATGTCAGAGAACAATTTATATATGTTTGGGTATTTCCATGATTTCAAGGTATATTGGCACTACCTATTATTACCTCTACATACTGGTACCCCATAACTTTTGGCACATCAGTGTATATTTATTAGAGGAATCAGATTTTCATATGTACAGCTTATATGTTGTTCTAGAAGAGTAGAGAAAAAAAAAAGAGAGAGGCAGAGTGGATAAAGACAAAGGAAAGTAGAGTAAGAGAAGCAAGGATGTAGAGTAAGAGAAGCAAGGATGTAGAGAAAGAGAGGCAAGGATGTAGAGAAAGAGAGGCAAGGATGTAGAGAAAGAGAGGCAAGGATGTAGAGAAAGAGAGGCAAGGATGTAGAGAAAGAGAGGCAGAGGAAATGAGAGAAAAAAAAAAAAGGGAGAAGGAGAGGGAAGAGAAGGGTAGAGAAAAAGAGAGGCAGGAGGGAAAGAGAAAAAGAAGAGGCAGAAAGGGCAGAGAAGGAGAAAGAGAAAGGGCAGAGAAAGGGAAAAAAGAAAGGGAGAGAAACAAAAAAAAGAGAAGGGCAGAGAAGGAGGGGAAGAAAGGGAAGAGAAGGGGGGAGAGAAGGAGAAAAGAAAGGGCAGAGAAGGGGGGGCAGAAAGGAGAAAGGGCAGAGAAGGAGGGGAAAGAGAAAGGGCAGAGAAGGAGGGGAAAGAGAAAGGGCAGAGAAGGAGGGGAAAGAGAAAGGGCAGAGAAGGAGGGGAAAGAGAAAGGGCAGAGAAGGAGGGAACAAAAGGGCCAACAGAGAAAAGTAGTTAAGAACAAAATGCCAACATGCAGTTAAGTGGTAATTTATAAGATTTAGCATTGAATTCAAAAATGGATAAATTAATCAAAAAACATTTTTTGGATATTAATATTACTTCACTTTCTTAAAAAGAAATGTCCTATTACAAATAGATAAATGATGAAAATATTTTCATCTTCATTCCATATGTTCTATAAATAATGATTACAAGCAGAAGTCCACCAAAATATTTCTGGTCTTCAGTTACTAATGATAAATACAGAAAACTGTGCTTCAGAAATCACCTAAGTCAGACAACTGAACTATTTACATGAAATGAAGAAGGCTTGAACTTTGATAGGATGGTTCAAATCCATTTAGCATATCTGGTTATACATTTTACAAGTCATTTTATAATTAAAAAATAAATAAAATCTATAAATGTTTAGTGTTTTTTGTAATTGTATTCTATCGTATTTCCTTGATTTTGTATCTACTGAAGTGTAAAAACAAAAAATATCATACCAATGTTTTATTGTGCTAAAAAGAAAATGATAAAATGAACAAAAAGAAATGAGATGAAAATAAAATATCCCGTTTCTCTGACAAACAAATTCCAGACAACAAACTTAAGTGGTTTTGCAGAATGATATAGATTAAAAAAGAAAAATGAAAACAGAATATCAATGAGATATTGACAAATATAACATTAGTTAATATATGTGATAAATAGAAAAAGAATAAGAAATTTAAAAAAATCCTATAAAACAAAGATGAAAAGAAAATACTGAATTGTCTATGGAAAGTGAAAACAAATATTCAGGAAAAGAATATAGTTGGTTATAGATGAAAACAAAGCAGACATTACAACCCATCACACAGATGAATGAAAGTTAGATGAATATTTTTATGAGTTTTAGACAAGGATAAGAAATTAAAAACAAACTGACAAATAAGGCACTATTAGTCTCGACTTTCAAATCAAGTTATTAAGGAAAGAAAAAGAAATAAAATTGACATTTTTATAAGGTTTTTTTATGTTTTTTAGTTTTCCATTCCCCTTTTTATGGCCTTTCTTTACAGATATGAAGGTCTTTGAGGTGAAGACAAGAAAATAAATAAAATAGAAGAATGAAGAAAAAGTAATATTTAATCTGAATAATAATAACCACTGCCATTTGTATAAGTCAAGAGAAAACAGAAGCAAGAGGGGAGAGAGAGAGAAAAGAAAATCAAATAAACCATTGTTGGCTTACTTTTATGGCTCAAGATTTATTCCTCACTTCAAAACTACAAAGCCAATATTGTATTCTATTTTTTCTTTTCCTTATTATTTTCTTTGCTGTTTTTATTATCTATAATGACAGAGTTACAAAAATTACCATTAGTTCCAATATGAGCCAATGCAAAATATCTCGTTAATTATTCATATTTGCTTATTGATTGGACTTATAAATTTCTTTAAAAATCAATTCAGTTTTTATTTTTGTAAAATTCCAATTCCTTTTCATCACTGGAGTGGATCATTACTATAAAAGCTACATAAGATTAATGACAATAATGGAATGAATATATATATATATATATATATATATATATATATATATATATATTCAAATCCTTCATTATAAAGATGCATAAAAATCAAGAATAAAAAAGAAAGGTAATTGGAATAAAAATTGTACCTGAGAAAATACTAACAATAATAAAGTAATGATTATAAAGATGATTTTATTGACAATAGTAAATGTAGGGCAACTAATAAATAATAATTTATGATTATAAAAAGAAAAATTGAAGGCTTTAGTGACCTGCACTGTAAGGTGACTTGTACTGACAGGTTAAAAAAAATAATACAAAGACAAGGGTAGAGTTTAATCACAGAAATTAAACATGGAGAAATGATTTTGCTTAAAGGCCTCAGGGGAAGCAACCCCCATTATTCAATTCATATCCAATCAATTAATAGAAATTTTTTTTTTTTTTTCATTTTTTTTACACATTAGTATTCGTTTGGCACGCAAAATAATCTTTCGACTGTCACTGCTTGGCTGTTGATTAAGTGTAAAGCAGATGATGGTTTGTTTGAGAGGAAGAAAAAAGATGTCATGAAATATTAGTCATATTCTAGTTGAAATTTGTCAGAATGAAAGTGAAAAGAAAGTAAAGAGTCCCATATTAGGAGAGTAAATTATTTTTGGCATTAATTATTATCTCTAATAAAAGAGTTGCCTTCAATTTTAAAAGACAAGGAAAAGAACAATGTCTTAAAAATAATTTGGTTAAGCAGTAGAAAAGAGGAAACAAAGTTAATTGCAAGTTGATATTGTGTGTGTGCGTATATATATATATATATATATATATATATAATTGCCATTAAATGATATCCAAATTTTTATATATACACAGATATATGCACACACATAAAAACATAAATGGACAAATAGTAAATGAGAAAAACAATTACAGATTTCTTCCCTACAGTATTTAGAGAAATAAAAATTGGTGATTAATGAACAACATTAAATTCTGAGGGTTTTTATTATAGTTGACTTAGGAAATTATTGTCATGCAATAAATAAATATCTATATATAATCTAATTTCATGAAAGAGGGAGAAGTGAAAAGATTTAAAATTATGTTGTAAAAACACAGGTGAATTTTTTTTTTTCTTTTATTTATTTATACACACAAAAAAGAACTAAGTAAACATTAAAATAAAGATTTATTAAGGAAAACAGATCAAAAATACTACCTGGTCATTGTCTACAGATATGACACCTTTTCAAAAACCTATAATTTATTACTTACAAATAAAAAAAAAACAGATATAATTCTCTATTTGCCAATCTGAAGAGTTAAATTTTAAATTTGGTCATTTGCTAAGAAAGAATTCCTTAAAATTTGTAACAAGTAAGCTTTTTGATACAGACATCTATAGGAGTCATGTTATGTCAAGAAATGGTGCTTACCCCCAAAATAAAATTTGTTTAATAACTGACAGAACTTTAAAACAAACTAATCTTCACTCAAAAGCAGAATTAAGTTTTTGTTGAGTTAAAATAAGAATAAAGGTAAAAGAACATTTTTTCTTGACAATTTGAACAAAAGATATTGTTAAACTTAAATAATTTTATACAGAAATGTTCTTATTAATTAATTTTCATGCTCAGAATACATTTCAGCATACTTTAGTTTAGGAATTGTGTTCTTGAATTCATTTTTCTATTTAAAGAATATTAGTCCATTCCAACTGTTCACAATTAAAAAACGTTTTAAAGTCTTTATAAAAAAAAAGATTTAATTACAATTACCTGTGTCACACCATGACTAAATCTTTCATGTTTGTTTATCATTTTTTTAAATTCTCCCTAGTATTTTCAAGTTAGTTTGTCATAAGTAGAAAATAATGCATAAATGTTGTTTAATGGTTCATTCAAGTTTTTAATCAAAAGAAAAAAAAGGAAAGAAAATTGATAGAAAAAATATAATTTTCTTTTGTTTATTAAAGCAAAATTTGTTCTTCCAATTAGATCCTAATGTTTTTCACATTCAAAGATAAATAAAAATAATAGAAATATCTAAATTTTAGTTCTTCAATATTCACTTTTCATTTGAGTTTCAGTCACTAGTTTAAAAAGAAATACTTAAGTTTTGTCTACATTTTTTGGGAGTTGGTTTGTTTGTGCTGTAACCTAGGGAAGAAATGAAAGTCTGCCATTACTTGAGCGAAGTAGGAATTTTCTTTTACTTTAAGATATTAGTTGTTTTTAGAATATAATAAAATTTTAATTAGAAATTTTTGTATTGTCTTGGCACCATCCACCAAAAGTTAACCAGTCATCCCAAATTAATGTTCTATCATCCCCAGGACAATGACAATTTAGAGCCCCATTGAAAAAACGTTCTGCCCACAACTATATGGTATTTGCATTATTAGAAACAACCAGAAGAATAATAACATTTTGTCCACTGTAATGGTGAAATCCTGCTTTGGGTTAAATAGCAAGACAGACTAGGCCCTATAACCTTGGATGGCAACCAGTCTATTGCAGAAAGTAACAGCAGCTTACTGCAGGAATTCTTCTGTCAAGTCAATCATGAATCAGAAAGAGACATGATCACCGAAGTATGTATCCCATATGTCACCTAAGGAAAAAAATGGCGAAACAAACAAAATAATACTAATCATTATCTTTGGACAATCTATCTTCCTGTGTTCTCAGCCCAACCCACTTTCCAAAATCAGTATTCTGATATTAGAGTATTGAAATACTGATTTTGGAAAGTGAGTCAGACCAAGAACATTTTAGAACCCCTCATTTAGAAGCACAGAAAGTAGATAGTGCAGAGATAATAGAGCAGTTACCCCTAAAACAAACATACTGTCATTTGTTTATCAATTACAACTTGAACCAATTAGTAGGCCTAGCATGGAAATAAACACCATATAGGAGCTTTTAATTAACAAAGACTGAATATTAGGCACAAAATAGTTCATTTTTATTTTTTTCAGAAGCTAATATATTTTCATTTATTGCATCTTTAAGAAAAAAATACTTCCAAAAGAAAAAATAATCTTAAAAAAAATTTTTAAGAAAAAAAATGCTATCCGAATGTCTATTGGTGCACTGGAAATTGTGTATTCAATCCCTGGGTGAGGTTAATGATTGCAACAGAATGTGGTGGCCTTGGCCAAAATTGGATAATAAAGACAAGATAAGGAAACCATACTTAAAGAATCATTGTCTATGAAAACCTAAGGAAATGAAATTCTGAAAACTCAACTGAAATATAAAAATGATAATTTAATTATTTAAAAAAAAAAAAAAAAAAAAAGCACATTTTTAGAATCACTCAAAAAAAACAAAAAAAAACATAACTAAAATATGTACAATCATAGGTTGATGAGACTTATTTAAGAGTACATGATATAAATCAGTATGATTTTAAAACGCATTTATTCATCTTTTTATTTCAATAGGCAACAACACAGCTGGTTCAGAAGAAAATGATCATTCTATAAGTAATTATGGGGTGGTAACCAAAGTATGACAAAAGATCATAATGTGGTCAACTTGTTCAACACATGTTGCTTATTTCTGTTCGCTGTTGATGAATTAATAATATAAACAAAGCATAAATACATGCAATCATTGAAGACATATGGCAAGAAACAAAGCAACCAGTTTTTGCATTTTGGGGGATTACTAATACACTAGGTCAGATTTTATTATGCAAGTCAATGTTTTTATAATAAAATTAGTATTAACCAATCAATGTTGGTAAAGTTTCCAGGATATATTTGTGCAAGTTTTTGATTATAAGCACTATCCTAATTAAAAAAAAAATATTAATAACTTGTTTTGAGGATGTTACGTTTTATTCTAAATATAAAAAAATGAAACGTAACGTTCTACATGTAAATAAATCCAAAAGATATAAACCATAAAAATATATCTGATTAATACACTATCCCATATAGCTGAATAAATTATTGCCAATATACACACACACACAATCTTTGATATTCTATAATTAACATAACAATTTTCTTCATTGGCTTTGTCAACTTTTTATTGTCTCAAACTTGCAGTAGTTTTTATTGTATTCCAGAGATTTTTGTTTGAATATTGTTTTCTATTCATATGCACATCTTTTAATGAGGAACCCCAAGTTTTCTATCAGATTAATATTTGGAGAAGCTAGAGACCATTCCATTATACTGGCATTTAAAAAAAATAAATTGGGGTTGGGTAAAGTGAGCAAAAGCTGCTTTTCAAAATCTAATCTTGCATGAATATACTTTTTAGCTTAAAACCATTTTTGGGTACAACTTGAACCACTTAATTTTTCTCATCCAAGAATTTGCGATAATTCTTTGCATTTATCTTGATACCATAATCAACATTGAAGACACCTATAATTTTACTAGCAACATTAGTAAAAGCATTACTCTTTCTCCTGTTGTTTTCTAAGTAATGTTGATTGACTATTTCCACAGAGGACCCAACTTCTAGCACAGTCATCATCCATCCAATTTAGCTTTATATACATTGCTAAAACTTACTGCTGAGAAATCAGTTTTCATTTACGTCTTCATCTAATTTACATGTTTTTTTCCTTGTGATATTTACTTAAAAAGGTGGGAATTTTATTACTTTTATTTCTTAAAACCAATGTTCTTCATATTCTGCATCTTTTATCTATTTATATTTACAACATCAGTCTCTTGTATTATTTTCTTGCTGGTCAATCCACTTTTCATGCTTATTACTCTTAATTTTCCCCCAGATTTCTTCTTATGATGTTCTTAAAACCAAGTTTTTCTTGCTCTTGCTAATGTTTACAATTTCATTTTTCATTGTTTGATAATCTTCATTTAAATTTTCACAATTTCCAATGATGTGTTCTCATTATTCCATAGCTTTACATTTGAGGTTATCTTTTTTTTATAGCCCATGTTAATATTTATATATCTGAAAGTATCAATAACTGGAGTAATACATAGGATGTGCAGATGGTGCAATAGTTAGTAACTCAGAATGAGAAATCAATAAGCTGAGTTTGAATTCCAGTCAAGTCATTCTCTTTCATACAAGTAACCTCAAAAAAGGTATGAATCCATCTGTTCTCCCAGCTATGGGTTAAACAATAGAACAGACAGAGTTTTTCAGTTTTGCTTGGCAACCAATCAAGGAGAATGAAAAGTATGAATTTACAAAAACCCAGGTAGATGGAACATGTGATTATTTAAGGGAAGGGAAACTCCAGCAGAAACCCAAATCAACATTTTCTGAGTACAGAGGTTGGGATTTGGAGCCAATCACACCCTATGGAACAATTCGATTGCAGAAACCTCGCCAGAGACCTTATTCACCACAAGGTACCAGGCAGATAACGTAGCACTATTGTATATATATTTATGTACAATTTGCTTAACAACCCTCAAGTTGCGTAATAAAATCTTGCATCACCCAATAAATTATTGAAAACATTTCTAATAATTATACTATATAAATTTCAGTGTATTTTATCATGTAAATATAATGAGAATTTTGTCACCATTGGTTTGTTAATACCAGTTTAATTGACTTGTATAATAAAATATAACATTGTGCAAGTATTCTCACACAGAATAATTTTGACTAGATAACCTCTGGTATTGAATCATATTGTTCTTGCCAACCTTTTATAATACATTAAATTTGGATCGTGAAGAGGGAAGAGAAAACACAAGTCCATTTTTTACTTGTATAATAACTAAAATGTATATAGAAAATAAAAGGAGGAAGAAAAGCAATCATATTACAGTGATAAAAAAAAAAAAAAATGCTCATTCCTTTTTTTTTTATTTCTTTTGCTGGATAAAGAGTATTATCTATCTTTCTAAAAAGAAATAAGCACCATTTTTGTTAATCCTGAAGGAAGATCTATGCCTGCATAGACAAAAATATAATTTATACCCAGAGTTAAAAGTTGTTACTATTGTTGTATTGAAAATGAACTGTGAACTCTGCAAACGAAGGCTGATGAAAATGGGTAAGAACTAAGTGAATTGGTAGGAAATCAAATAGCTTAAGTGTTTAATAAAATTGTATATATTCAAGGATCAATCAAAACTAAAATGGATTAAGATAGTTTTTGAAAAAATAATTTTTACATTTAATGGATACAGTGTTGGTCAACAACAACTGCGCCAAAGTACACTATCATACTGCCAAAATAAATGTAAGTATTGCTTTCATTATAACATTCATATATTTATGCTTGGTAAAGAGTGCAGCAAAATAACATTTTTATAAGTGGTACCAATGTAAATAACTGATGCGTCATTCCCATATAAAAATACACACTATGAAACAAGTTGTTACAATTTCTATTTCCATCAATCCTAACATACTGACCAAAAATAATATCTGCCACAAAATTTAGCCATTTTTTGTCATAGTCCCAGTATATATCATAGTCAGCTCAGTACATGTAAAATCTACCAAGGACATATATTACTTGGTACTATTTTAATAAAATTCAGAAAATGTAATATTTGCACAGTTTGTGATATCTGTCGGAAAAGACACTGAGCACTGTATTAAAAAAAAAAAAAAAAAAACAACAACATTTGATTGCGTTTAACTGAATTATATTTCAGTTGAATGATTAAGAGAGAGAGAGAGAGAGTGTGTGTGTGTACACAGATAGAGAGAGAGAGAGAGAGAAAAACATAAGCGCATGATAAATCAAACAATAGGTGAAAAGAAAGAGCAAAAACCAAACCTACCAATGCCCTACCTGTCCCCACCACCAAGAAATCCAAAATAGGAAACTAAACCCAAACATAGCCATAACAATGACAACAATCAGGAATGTATCCAAGGACACCAATCTAAAATCATAACTCTGAGATTCGTGGTAATCATGATCTTTAGATAATTACAAGCACCACTTCTTGTTGTTATTGCATATCTAAAATGGCTGCTCATTTACTCTCATATGCTGAAGTGGCTAGTTAATCCCTGTTGCAGATGCCCACTCAGACACATTTGCATTTCTTCAACATCAGAGCCAATCTGTAGTTTATACTGCAACTAAGTTGAACAGACCTTAGATCAAGTTTCTGGGACAAAGTGCACAATCTGGTGTGATCAGAAGTTGAACAAGTCTAGTACACTGAAACTCCCAGTCACGATAATTTGTGACTTTGTGATAGCAAAGTCATAATTATCTTCTGAACAGTTTTGTCTTGCCAATTTCATTCACAAGAGTGTTATGGCTTACAGATACTACCTGAGAGTGTTACATGCTGGGATTTTCTCTCTAGACCAATATTAACAAGAAGTCACCTCCTTGACCAAAAGCTCAAATATTTGAAGAGGGACTAGCTACAAAATGATAGCACTCAACTTAGAGAGAAAATGTATTACTCTACCAGTCATTACTTCAGTTCAGATTTTTTGTATCTACAAAATTTTTCACATCAGGCCATAGAATGTCAAAAGAAACTTAACTCTGCAATTGCAATATTTTAGATTATTTTGAGTTCAAAAGACAAGAATTTTCTTTATAACTGATCATAACAATATATTTAAAATAGAAAGTGAATTTAGATCTTGGAAAATATAAAAAAAATGAAAACAAATCAATTTAGAGTGAAAAGATATTTTTTTTTTTTTGGTATTTGTTAAACCTGCAAATATCCATCCACACAAATTTTATGAAAATATTTATTAAAATACATTCCTAAAAGTTTTCAAGAATTATTTTATAAGACTACAAACAGGAGGCATTTTGAATCTGAAGGTAAATAGATTTTTTTTAATCCTTTGATTCCAAACAAGGTGATAAAGCCACTATGATACAAGAGGTTACTGAGAGTGAAAAAATCTGAGAAAAAACAGAGGGGAGAGAACAATAAATGAACAAGTTTCAAGGAGACAGATGACAATATTACATTTGGATTTTTGAAGATCCTAGTTGAGAGTAAAGAAAGAGTTCTACAGGCAAGAAATGTGAGAAAATAAACAATTACAATAGAATTTACAATCACAGCTAGCAATTTCAACAGTAAATTGATGAGACCTAGTTGCAAACTACACTGAACTTCATGAAGACAAGGTATCAATGAGGTAAGCTCATCAGAGCAACTGTCATGGAAATATTTATGAAAAATACACAAGGAATAATCATCCATCAGGAGTGTCCTAGCATGGTGAGACTGTGGCCTTATATTGCACAGAGAAGACTATAGGGTTAACAACAACATCCATCAGTGGCTAAGATATCATCACCAATTACTTTCCACTTGCCTGTAATGTGTTCAAGGTAACAACTGCATGACCAATTTAAAAACATTAGAAAACTGTGTTTTAGTTACATTTCAAAAAGGCATGAAATTGCACATATACATCTTGGTTCTTTTAATTTCAAACTATCACATATTTAGACACAACATCTTTAAATTGTTTACAATGGAAGAACATAGATAAATGGGATTGCATTTATATCATCTTTACCCACTACTTCAGTTCATCCCTTTTCAAATATTTGAAAAATGTTTTTCCATCATTTTTCCTATTAATAACATTTGTTTATTGACAAACATCATTCTATGAGCACAACTGCAGATTTTACAAGCACTAAATTAATAAGAAAAGATGACTTCATATTTGGGAGAGTCAGTCCATTTCACCCATTCAGAGTTCACGAATAGGTTGAGGTCATAAACAGAATCAACCCCTGCCCCAAGAAGGAGGGGGGGGCTTCCAATCATTTACTTTAATGGTTGGAATTTCAACAAACACCATCTATTTGGAGAGGAACTTTAGAAGTAACTAGCTACTAGATTGCTCAGTTGGTCTTTCACACCTACACCTGATTTCAATGATCAATTTGCACATCAGAGGAACTTCAGATCTAAACTTGAATTATCTCCTGCTTCATTCTAACCGGCTATGAAGTGCCATCTTTCAGCCACTTTTTTTAAAGAGGTTCCTTTTATTTTATTTTTACAAAATGTTCTCTCATTTCATCTTCTAAAAACTGCTTAAATTTGAAATGCTTACATGCTTACTAATTTAGCAAACTCTTGCTTAAATTTGAAAATTAAAAGACAGAAGTTTCGATGTACATTACTTAGTTTTATAAATAACTATGAATATATATTTTAGCAGCATCTCTGCAATTTATAACCATCTGATATAATCAGTATCTTATCTAATAAACTGTTATATATTTATACTAATTATTAAGTAACTTGTTTACCCATACTATAAAAAAAAAAATGATTGAAATTTAAGTAATTGGCTATAATCTCTGCATGAGTAATCTAGGATCTTTATCAATACAATTAACTCTTTTGCTATATGTGAGAAATAACTTTTTAAACCATTAAAAGCAAAGATATCCAAAGAAAATTGCCATAAAATAAAATAAACAAAACTCAATGTATTAGTGAAATCTGATTTTCTCTAATTACTAATGAGATATTATAGTAACAAGGCCTGCTCATTTACTGCCTCCACTTACCATAAGTAAATATCTCATTAGCAAATAGAGAAAATTAGGTTGCATGACCAATAAATATATCAAATCACAATTTTCTACTACAGAATCAACTAAAAACAAGTATATGAAGTTTATTTGCAGAGGAGAAAAAATGGTCCTAAATTGTATTAGCATGCTTAAAAAAAATTACAATAAACAATATTTAATTGTTTTACTTGTTTATGAAAAAAAATTTTTTTTTTTCAATTTTGTCTAAGAATTTTTGATTGGGGAAGTAGAGTAATATAAAACATCTTATTTAACAAAGAAAAATTAACACAAAACTGATTTTTAATTATTTTTCCTTTAATAGAATAATCAAAGATAGTTCGAATGAAGGCCTTCAAAGCTATTAAATAAAATTCTCAAATTCATTATGAGATTTTTTAAAGTGATTCCTTCAAAAAGGAAACAAAAAAAAAATGAAGTTCTGAAGATAAAATGAGAGAACATTTTGTAAAATAAAAAAGAGAACCACTTTAAAAACTAATAGCAAATTGATTTGGTTAAGAAGAGAGTGGGGCTGAATGATCATAATAAATGAATGATTTAATGAAATCTGTGAGAATGAATAAGTGAATGAATTATTTAATGAATGGCCACCTGAAAGAAACCTCGATTTATTGGATGCAAACAAAGAAAATCAGAAAAAAGGAAATTTAAACAATTGGATAAAAAGAAGAGTAAGGGGGAGAATGGTCAGTATAGAACAGAAGGAAAGAAAAAGGAAGTTGTATAATAGGAAGAGAAAGAGAAAATTTAGGAAGGACAAATAGAAAAAGAAGCAATGGATAGAAAAATGAGGGGAGAAAAAAAATCAAGTGTTAGCAAAGAAAATGCAACTATGAAAAAGGATACAAAATACTACAAGGAGGGGAAAAAATAGGAAAATTAAAGTATGGGAAGATGAGAGAGAAGTCAAATGAGAAGAATGGGATAAATGCAGAAATTGTCAGAAAAAGAAAAGTTGAATACAGTAAGAGGAGAAGAGAGAGAAAGATAACAAGGAAAGAGAGAGCAAGTAGAGACAAAGCAAGAGAAAGAGAGAGCAAGTAGAGACAAAGCAAGAGAAAGAGAGAGCAAGTAGAGACAAAGCAATGAATACAGAGAGAGAGAGAGAGCAAAGAGAGACACAGATAAGAGCGAAAGAGACAAAGCAAAGAGAAAGAGAGAGCAAGTAGAGAGACAAAGCGGGAGAGAGAGAAAAGAGAGACACAGGAGAGAGAGAGCAAAGAGAGACACAGATAAGAGCGAAAGAGAGCAAGGAAAGAAAGCTAAGAATACAGAGAGAAAGAGAGAGCAAGTAGAGATACAGGCAAGCGGGAGAGAGAGAGCAAAGAGAGACACAGGCAAGGGAGAGAGAGAGAGCAAAGAGAGACACAGGCAAGCGGGAGAGAGAGAGAGCAAAGAGAGACACAGGCAAGCGGGAGAGAGAGAGATAGCAAGTAGAGATACAGGCAAGTGGGAGAGGGAGAGAGAGATAGCAAGTAGAGATACAGGCAAGTGGGAGAGGGAGAGAGAGATAGCAAGTAGAGATACAGTCAAGAAAGGGAGGGAGAGAGAGAGGCAAGAGAGAGGTACAGAGACAGAGACACAGGCAAGAGGGAGAGGAGGACACGGGGAGACACAGGCAAGAGAGAGGCAGGACAGGGAGACACAGGCAGAGAGAGACAGGACAAGGAGACACAGGCAAGAGAGAGGCAGGACACAGAGACACAGGCAAGAGGGGCAGGACACGGAGAGACACAGGCAAGTAGAGATACAGGACAAGTGAGACAGGAGAGAGAGACACGGTGAGACACAGGCAAAGAGACAGGGCAGGACAGAGACACAGGCAAGAGAGAGAGACACGGTGAGACACAGGGCAAGAGAGAGGCAGGACACGGTGAGACACAGGCAAGAGAGAGGCAGGACACGGTGAGACAGGCAAGAGAGGCAAGAGAGAGAGACACAGGCAAGAGAGAGGCAGACACGGTGAGACACAGGCAAGAGAGAGGCAGGACACGGTGGAGACACAGGCAAGAGAGAGAGGCAGGACACGGTGAGACACAGGCAAGAGAGAGGCAGGACACGGTGAGACACAGGCAAGAGAGAGGCAGGACACGGTGAGACACAGGCAAGAGAGAGGCAGGACACGGTGAGACACAGGCAAGAGAGAGGCAGGACACGGTGAGACACAGGCAAGAGAGGCAGGACAGGTGAGACACAGGCAATAGAGAGGCAGGACACGGTGAGACACAGGCAAGAGAGAGGCAGGACACGGTGAGACACAGGCAAGAGAGAGGCAGGACACGGTGAGACACAGGCAAGAGAGTGGCAGGACACGGTGAGACACAGGCAAGAGAGTGGCAGGACACGGTGAGACACAGGCAAGAGAGTGGCAGGACACGGTGAGACACAGGCAAGAGAGAGGCAGGACAGATACAGAAAAGAGAGAGAGAGAGAAAGATCAAGGTGAGACACAGGCAAGAGAGAAAGAGGCCAAGGTGAGACACGGGCAAGAGAGAAAGAGGCCAAGGTGAGACACGGGCAAGAGAGAAACAGAGTGCGAAGTGATAAAGCAAGGAAGTGAGATAAAACACAAAAAGAGAGCAATTGGAAAACCAATTATAGAGAGACATAGGAGGGAGAGAGAAGAAGAGCAATATCAGAAATTCTAAGATAAAATGGAGAAAGAAAAATTGAGGAAAGAGAGAAAAAAATCTGCACAAATGTGACTGTATTCTCATAAAATGTGCAAGAAGATAAATACGATTTGATTTCTATTGGCAAGCCAAAGCGTCTTCTGTGAGAAAGACATCACAATTAATGTTGCCCATGTGTATTGCATGCAGTGACCTCTGACCTCACCTTATGTATCATCATCAAATGGCGACAAGAAGTTGCATGCACCACTTTCACAAATAGCTGTGTTATATATATATATACATACATACATACATACATACATACACACAGAGGTGTATATGTGTTTGTGTGTGTGTGCTAATAGTGTATACTACATCTCTACCTCCTGCTTACCTACTTTGTATAATGAAGGATGCACACATATTCAGAGAGAATTGAACAGGACTAGACTGAAATAGAAAAAGTTGTTTTTGTTTGAATAAAAATTTCCAGATGCTTGGCCATTAAATTACTATTATTAATCAAGCAGAATTCTCTTTTTCAATGATTTTATACTAATACATTTTCTATTTATGGTGTGTGTACTGGAAAATGTTTCTCACACCTGTACAAGTGAAGGGGCTTTTACAGCTTCTCTATGCATATTAATGCATACTCATGTATGTGCTTATATATATATATATATATATATATATATATATATATATAATATTTCTTTACACACATACATGCTTCAGCAGAGAAAATGTAACAGTGAAAACAAATGGGACAGACAATAAATAATACAGGGAAGAAAAGAGATAACAGGAAAAAGAAACAGGAGGGTGCAGGAAAGACAACGCAATAGTTGAAAGAGAGAGAGAGAGGAAAGTGAATAGAGATAATGAAGAAAGGGACAGAATCAGAAATTGTCATAAAAAGAAAGAAATGAACATGGAATAAAAGAAAGAAAGAAAGAAAGAAAGGGAGGGAAAGACAGAAAGAGAGAGAGAAAAGACAGAGAGGGAGAGAAAGAGCTAGCAGAGACAAATAAAATGAAAAGAGACAAATCAAGAGAGAGTAGAGGTTGAACTTTTTTTACCAATAATCTATAATTATTTTTGTTATCTTGCAGGTAGCAACTGACTAGAAACTGGCAAAAATGGCATCTGGCATGAAAATGTCTATGAAATACATTTATATCATTGAATTACTCCGTGCAAGGAAAACTTGCACCCATTAATACTTACTGAATGCTTACAGAAACCAAATAAAAAATGTGAGCATAGTTAGGTAGTTTGCAAAGTGTTTCAGAATTGACAACAGTGATGTGTGACAAACCACATTCAGGATGGCACTGTCATATCTCAAAATGAGGGCTTTTGTTCATTGTTGGTGAAAATAAATAGAAGGCATTTCAGAGCATCTCTCAAAGAAAGATAGACCAAGGAAAAGAGGAACAGATAAAAACAGAAAAGAATAGAACCATTTTTGTACCAAGTTCTTTCAGGATATGGTCGACCATGGTCCACCACACCTTCCTGTCTTTTGTTGCTCTAAGTAACTTTTGATGCTTTATCCTCTTTTGTTCTTTGTTCTGCCCTCTATTTACACAAACTTGAGTTACTCACTTTGTCTCTTTGCTTTTCTTGCCTCCAATATGTCCTGTGATTATTTAATTCTCTAGACCTTCTTTCCTCCTTATGCGTCCAAGAATTTCAACTCCTGATTTTAAATATAAGTTTCTTTGCTGTGTCTATTTTTTTTAATCATATCAACCCATGAAAGGTAGTAAGGTAATTAAAACACAAGGGCTTACTGAATATGAAAGAATAAGAAAAAAAAGAGATACATTATTAAAGAGCATGAACAATAAAAGAGTAATCAAGAGGACAATTGGTAACAATTGATACTGCATTTGAATTTTTGAAGATCAAAGTTGGTTGGAAAGCATGTAGCCAGAAGAGAGTTCCACAAGCAAGAAGTGCAAGAAAAAAAATTGTTAGCATAAAATTTACAGTTACATCTAGCCAATTCAACTGAATTGGTGAGACCTTGCTGCCAATCTAGTACTACACTTAACTTCATAGTCTAGGTACCATAGCAAAGAGTTCATCTGAACAATTACTATGAAAATATAGAAAAGGCAGAGGGAAGCTACATTCCTTAAAACTAATGATAAGAGAAACTGAAGTAAATGAAAGAAAAGTGAAATAAAAAAAAAAAAAAAGAAATGGTTATATTTGTAGCTAGTGACAAAAGTGGGTAAGATAAAGGAGATGGGGGGGGGAAGATAATTTAAAAGAGACAAAAAGTGTGAGAATAAATGACAATAGAGAAAGAGAGACAGTAAAGGACTAAACAATAGATAGGTAAATGGAAATAAATGATATCCCTAAGAAAGAGGGAAGGAGAGAGAATGAAATCTATACATGATGACATAACGAAGCAGAGGAGAGAAAGCATAAGAGAAAAACAAAACAAAAAAGAATAAGGAGGAATAAAACCTTAAAATAAAAAAAAGTTGAGAAATATAAAGAAACTGTAAGAGGGAAGAAGAGTAAATGATAATTGAAAGAGTGAAATATTTGCAAGTGCAAATAGATAGAATCCTATCAAGAAAGGGCAAAGGAAAGAAAGAAGTGGTGGAGGTAATTAGAGAAGGTAAAGTGAATTGTGGGTGCAATGCATAGGATTTTATTTGACTGTCATCATTGGTAATTAATTGTGAGAGTGTTTTGCAAGTTTTCCACTTGGTGTCATTGTTGTATTGTAATTGATGAAGTGAGAAAGAAAGAAAAAACTAAAAGGTTCATGGCATTGGCTTGGCCAAGCAGAAATATGACGTTAATTAAAGCAAACAATAAACACACCATTCTCTTTGCCATAGCAGATATACACACACACACCAACAGTTAACATTCAGGAAGAGATTATTGGGTGGGTATATAGTGGGAAGTTGGGGTAGAGGTTATGAATACACAAAAACAATGTCAGGCAGAATTTAATTTATTTATATGAAGTAGAGAGAGGAGATTCACATACATACATATACTTAGATATGTACTTGCAACCAAAATAAAATATATACAGTTATGCTCATTAATACAACAGCAATGTATATTGTATAAGCATAGTTAAAATCATGTGTGTATATATAAGCATGGTGGAGTAATAGATAACGATTCAGATTGAGGACTTGGAGAACAAAGTTCAAATTCCAGTCAAGTTCGTAACATTCACTTACGTACAAATATCCTTGGGAAAAGCAAGGCAGATTAGTTCTTATACCCTTGGGTGACAACTGGTCTAGGAGAAAGGCAACTCTGAATTCAAAACCTCCAACTATAGGTTAAATAACCTCAGCAACTAGCAATTGGCCAAGTGTATTTAGTATGGCTACACCTCCTTGACCAGTTGCCAACCAAGGCTATAGAACCTAGTCTATCCTGCTATTTACCCATAGCTGGAGGGAGAAGAATAGGATTCATACCTTTCCCAAGGGTATTAGCACATAAGTAAATGTAATGGATTCAACTGTAATTCAAACACGGTTCTCTGATTCCTCAATCCAAGCTGCTATCCATTACTCCATGCCTATATATATATATATATATATATATATATATATATATATATATATACATATATACACATACATACATACATACACAGGGTGCGATGGATAAATTGTCTAAATTACACACACAAAAAAGAAAATAATAGTGACATCTCATTTACCAAAATTACCCAAAATTATATTGAAATACTAAAAAGTAAATTTATTCAATAAAATCGCCATTGGCTTTAACCACAACCTTCAGACAACTTCAGAATCTCCTGAAATTCTTCTGGACGGTCTCCTTGTTTAAGTTGGTAAATGCTGCCATAATCCTTGCCTTCAGTTCATCTTTGGTGTTACAAGGAGTTTTGTTATCTCTCACTCAACTTTACCCCAAACATAAAAATCAAGGGGGGTTGCAGTTTAGGGAGTTAGGTAGCCAAATGTAAAGGGTGATATTGTCACAGAAATTGTTTGACAGCCATGACTGGGCTCTGTTGGTTGTATGGTTTGGTGCAATTTACTTCCAGTATCATTCTTCCAAAAAGAACCCTATCAGTTGCTCATGACACCACATCTGCACAGTTTACATGTTTAGGCACTGGCAATGGATTTCTGCAGGTTTGACTCCTCCTGCCTACAGAAAGTGCACTATGCTACATGGTACCTTGAGGGTGGAACTGCTGAATGGAAAATACATACATCTGACCTCATTGCTCTCTGACACTTGACTGAACGATGGAATGCTGTATGCAGCTAGTTACCTGTCATGCTATGTATATGTGTGGAATCATGCATCAACACCTCCCTGTTTTTACAGTGTAATTTCTAAATTGCTTTTACTTTCTGAGAGAGAGAGAGAGAGAGAGAGAAAGATATTGTAGTTTGAATTTTTTATCAGATCAAACTCAAAATTTGATGGCAATATATGACATAAAAATATCAATGTATATGCATGCATAAGACAGAATTATGACAAACAATTTCATGTATGCATACTAACATGATGTACATAAAAAAATATAAAAGTGTGTGTGTGTGTGTGTGTGTGTGTGTGTGTGTGTGTGTGTGTGTGTGTGTGTGTGTGTGTGTGTGTGTGTGTTAGTGTGCTTACCTATCTGTGAGAACATACAAGTATATCAGCATTTGACAACAAAAATGAAAACATGCCAAATTCACCTGTGTACACAAATATACACATAAAACATATCTGTAGAAATATACATGCATATACAAATCTTAAAATGGAGTTAAAGAAAATGATAATTGTAAAAAGTAATCCTGACCAAAATTTTAATAGTAATTCCATTATTAATAACAACAATGAGATTTTGAGAGAGAAGTTAAAGAAAAAATGCTGTTCCTAGAACTTTGAAGTGTTGAGGTGTGAGAGGTTAGATATATAGAAAAGAATAAATAG